>RJWM01001691.1:0-147759 GCA_004363535.1 Dasyprocta punctata | reverse complement strand
GCCTTTTCTTAGAAGACGTCCTCCTTGAAGATCTATCTTCTTCCATGTTTGGACCTTGTCAACAGAACATGGCTAGAGAAGGACGCGGCAGTTATTGTTGTTATTTTGGGTGGTATAGGGTCATACTAGGCCACCTAGTCTTGTCTGTGACTCTTGGACCCAATGAATCCTCCTGCCTCATAAGTGCTAGACCTACAGCTTACACTTACAACATCTGGCTGAAGCATATCTTTGGAGAAACAGGTACAGACTGATGCTAATAAAATCCTTCTAATATAAACCTTCCCTCAGCAACTAACCATATTAGAGGACATAGAATAATCAGTTACTTACCTTGGCATCCCAATCTTTCCAAATTGTCCCACTACTCCTTTTATATAGTTATATTACAAATGAAATTTCTTCTTTCTCTAATTTTATGCAAGTAGTCACAGTAGATAGTAAAGTTCTTGTCATTTTTGCTTTTCTGATTTTTTTTCACTCTATCATTTTCTTTCCCTAGGGATGACTTTTCACCAGTCAAATGATGCACTGAATTACTATGTAAGAGTATAGACTGAGTTGCTATTCTACAGCAGGTGTTTCCACTTATTAGGATATAGCTTCAAACATAATTTAATCTCATGGTAGACTGTCAACCATTCTGCTGTAATGATACGACTCTGCTACATTTTTATTGTAGTTGAAGCATATTTTCTTGCCTTATTTTCAAGGTTGACCATAAGGATTTATTGATAGACTGAGAGTTCAAGCAAAAGTTCTAAGAACAGCTGAGTGGTTCAATTCCACAGCTTACTTACTCTTCTCTGTTATGAAAATATCATGTCCAAAAACAAGTTCTTCAGTCTTTTTATTTGAAAGTGACACAGGGAATACAGGGTCAGTAACAAATGTGAACAAGAAATGCAGTGATATTTTTTATTGAAGATCATTAAAAATGTGAGGTTGGTTTTTGCAGTAGCAGAGTTAACTAATACAAGTTTTATTTGCAAAATATTGAGACAGCAAAAGTCTACTTCTTAAGTTTAACAAAGATTAAATGAAAGATTCTACATATATCACATTCAGCCAGTACCTGGCATATGGTAACCTGTTAAATAATTTTGCCCACTAAAAGTACAATCTTTATTAGAAAAAGCCTCTTCTCACCACAGTTAAATAGTAGGTGTTTTCAGGATGGACTTAGTGATTTTACCTTAATATAGGGGAGGAACTAGAAAAAATGGAACAAAATTTTAAACATATACATTATATCACTGGCCAAATTTACTACATAAGGTAAATTATTTTATTTAATAAATGTTATTAGAGTCATCAGGGAATGATAAAACTTAACCTCAAAAAGTTAAGAAAGTTTTCCTAAGTCAAGGATAAATAAGAGGCAGAACCAAAATTTGGACTATAAAAACAATATATAGGATAAATAAATCAAATAATGAGTTGCTTAAAAGGATGGGAAGGGGATCTGGGAATGGGGAGGAAGGGAAGGAAAAATCAAAAGGATCAAGTTGCTATATGAATATGTACAAATTACCCCATGATGAATATATTTACTGGATACTGTAGGCATACACTAATAAAAAAGTTGGAAAGAAAAAGAACAAAATTTGGATTTGGCTCCAAAATCTACACTTCACCCTATATGCAAAACTCCATACTGTACTATTTTACACATGGTAGGTTCAAGATTGGTAACTCCAGATGGTGAAACAGATTCACTAACACAACTTCAAGAACCATCTCAAAATTGATCTGTGTAACAATGCTGTAGCTTCTAGCTCAGATAAGTCCTAGAGATTTTACTGGCCTGAGAAGGCTGGGGGTGATAAAAGAGGACTGAGTTCATACCAGAGTATGTTTACTGTACTCTGTGCTCATGTTGCATAAACTAAAGAGAGATGTGGAGGTCTGGTACAAGTCAGAAGGTCCCTAACATCATTCATATTAACTGTATACAGAAATGCTCCATCATATATATATATATATATATAGTGTGTGTGTATACATATATATATTAAAAAACCTTAAAATATATATATGCATATACATTATATATATATATATATATATATATATATATGTATATATGTAGATTGGAACTCAAAAGAATTATTGAACAATGAGCAGTTCTGATATCATGATTACCTCATATATATCACTTGTATGTTCCTCTCTTTAGAGGGACCTGGATGCTTCTATGTCATTTGAGAGTGGAAAATATACACCAAGCATCCTATGTTGATTTCTTTACACATCATTTAAAAAGCAAGGCCTTGACACGTTTCCTCATCTGGTGTCTCGGTTTGGTCTTATTGTCAGTCTGAACATGCCACTAATATTTGCCAATATATAAGTTATAAAACTCTGGATAACCAAAAGACTTCTAGACTTACTAACCAAATTCAATAGTATAACTGGGTACAAAATCAACACTCAAAAATCATAGTATTCCTGTACACAAACAACAAATTCGCTGAGAGAGAAATTAGGGAAACCGCACCCTTCACAATAGCATCTAAAAAATGAAATACTTAGGAATCAATCCAACAAAAGAAGTAAAAGATTTATACATTGAAAATTACAGTACTCTGAAAAAAGAAATCAAAGAGAATTTCAGAAAATGGAAAGATATCTCCTGATCATAGATAGGAAGAATCAGCGTAGTAAAAATGGCCATACTCCAAAATTTATTATACAGATTTAATGTAATCCCAATCAAAATACCATTATCATACCTCACAGATCTAAAGAAAACATTCCTTAAATTCATCTGGAAACACAAGAGACCTAGAATAGCAAAGACAATCCTGGGCAACAAAGGCAAGGCAGGAGGCATCACAATCCCTGACTTGAAATTATACTACAATGTTACTGTAATAAAATTAGCATGGTACTGGAAAAAAAATACCCAAACCAAACCAAACCGAACCAAACCAAAACAAAACCAGACCTGAAGATCAATGAAATATAATAGAAGATAGAGACACAATTACAAACATGCTCAGCCACCTTATCTTTTTTTTTATTTTAAAGATAGTAAAATCCAACAGAACACCACAGAGCAAAGTCAATCAAAACAAAGCAGCAGGACTTGTACAGAACTTCGAATAAAGATACTATGAAAACAATAGCTACTATAGTATATCTTGTTATCTTCAGAATAGCTGACAATTCCAACAGGTATAGTAGAATTGAACCAAAAACAAAACAGAATAATTCCAATAAAAACAGAATATAAAATAAAGCAAAAAAATAATAACAGAGTAAAGCAAAACAGTGAGAACCATATTGGGCCTCGAAGACAAGACAGAAGAGAATCCTCCATATTTGCTACATTGCCTACTGTCATCTTCCAAAGAGATGCTCAGGTTGCTGACCTGAGGCCTGCAAAATCAACGAAAAATTACTAGCATTTAGTTGCTCAACATTCCTTACTGGCTATCAATTTAGACAGACCTCCGAACCAGCAGGTTGCCTACAGTGGAGGGGGTGGGTTGTCCTAGATTCTAAGCCCGCGGTGCCTCTCCAGCAGCCACCTTATCTTTGACCGAAGGACCAAACATGCTCATTGGAGAAAAATAGCTTCTTTATTATTAGTGCTGGAAAAACTGGCTTTCCACATGCTGAACACTTAAACTTGACCCATATCTATCATTATGCACTAAACTAAAGTTAAAATGGAGGGCTGGGGGTTTAGCTCAGTGGTGCAAGCACCTGCTTGGCAAGCGTGAGGTCATGAGTTTGATCCCTGGTACCAAAATCAATCAATCAATCAATCAATCAATCACATCAAATCAAAATGGATCAAAGATCTAATATTAAAACACACACACTAAATCTACTGGAAGAGAAAGTAGGTAGAAATCTCGAATATATAGGGATAGGCAGACAGTTCATGAACAGAAAACAAACTGCATGGGAAGTACTTCAAAGAATCAACAACTGGGATATCATATATTAAAAAAATTTTGCACATCAAAAGAAATCACCAACAGAGTGAAAAGAAAACCCACAGAATTGGAAAAAGATTTAGCCAACTGTCGTTCAGAAAAAGGACTTCTATTTAGAACATACAAAATACTGAAAAGTATCAGACCTCCAAGTTTCAAAGACCGAATCAAAAAATGGGCATCTAGGATGAACACACACTTCTCAGATAAAGAAACACAAATAGCAAATAAATACATGAAAAACTATACATCACTGATTATTTGAGAAATGCAAATTAAAACAACACTGAGATTTCATCTCACCCAAGAAAGAATGGCTATCATGAAGAAATCAACCAGTAACAAATGCTGGTGGGGCTGTGGAGGAAAAGGAATCTTTCCCCACTGTTGAGGGGAGTGTAGACTAGTACAACCACTGTGGAAATCAGTGTGGAGATTCCTCAGAAAACTAGGATTGTGGCTGGTTGTGGTGGCAAACACCTGTAACCCCAGCACTCTGGGGGCTGAGGCAGGAGGATTGTTGCAAGTTTGAGATCAGCCTGGGCTGCAAAGTGAGCTCAAGGCCAACCTGAACTGCGTAGTGAGACCCTGTATTTTCCCTGAAGAACTGAAAACATCATACCACAGAGATATATGTGCACCCATGTTAGTAGCAGTATAATTTGTAATAACTGTCTTGTAAATAGCCCAAATGCACATCAACTGCAGAGTGGATACAAAAGATGTGATATTTTTATATAATGGAGTACTACTCAGCTATAAAGAATGATAAACTTGAGACTTTTATACGTAAGTGGATGCAACTTGAGACTGTACTTGTAAGTGAAATAAATCAGACTCACATGTATAAACTTTGTAGTGTTTCTCATGTAAGAAACTGAAAGAGTTAATAAATCCCAATATGTATAATAGATAGTGTGAAAATGAAAGGCAAAGAAACTGCTGAAAAGGAAAGAACACTTGGGGTGGGGAAAAGGAGAAAAGAAAGAAGGAAAATGATTATGTATGTACTATATATACATATATGTGTATACATATATATATATATGATACATCATTGTACTACTAATCTCTGTTAGCTCAACAAAAAGAATGGTTTTTGCTTTCATTGTTTTTTTTTCATGCCTATATTTGTAATCTGAGCAACTACTCTGAAGATAACAATATGCAGCATATTAACCATTGTTAATCTCTTACTATTTTGTGTGAAATTCTGTATCATCATTTTTATTCTCTTTTGTTTTAAAATAAAAAAACTGATGAATAAATAATGACTGATAGATACTAAAGATTGACAAAGAATAGAAAATTGCTCATTTGTCATTATCCCCTGAGTATTTTACTCTAAAATGAAGATTCATTTACAATTTCAACCTTTTGATTTCCTCCAACATGAAGGTTGCATATAAAAACACACATCTAAAATCCAAATCATGAGAAGCACAAAAGGTTGTTACCTGGCGGCTTTGTGTAATGGGACTGAACCCAACACTTGATTCCAGGTGCAGCTCTGGTCTTGATACTGGTGTGACCTTGGCCATTTCCTCAGTGTGTCTTAAATCCTGTCCTCTCACACTATGGAAGGGAGAAAAAGTATCCCTGAAGCCCTAATTCATAGATATCTCCATCCAGGGAAGAAGGCAGGGAATGGGGTGGGGGTTGTGCTTGGCAGAGGGAGGGGGTCACAGAGGACAGAGGGACTGATGCGCTGGTGAGCACACTGTTTTCTGGTGGTGCCGCTGGGAAATGGAAGCCTCTCCCCATTACTTTCTCATGGTGTCCCCGGAGTCCTCCATGCCACCCAAAGTCCCCTGGAAAAGTTACAAATGAAATAGAAGATCAGATCAGATGAGCTAGAGCAGGGCTTTTGATCGATGAAGACATATTTTTGTATATTTATTGTATACAGGAAGAAGGGCTGGAATGACTAAAATGGGAAGAAAGGTCTATTTCCTGGTGTCCTTAAAAAACATCTCTTCTCCTGTGTGATTAATGAAATAATCATAGTAAAAGCCCTTTGCAAATTTCTAATTTTAAAAATAAACACATCAAAATTACATCTCTTATTTTCATTGCTTATTTTTGTATTTTAAATCTCAATCCTAGTTGTCCAGGTCAAATAGCATATGGTTTAGAAATGCTGAATGAAAGTATTTTCACATTTGAATGAACAAAGCAATTTATTGATGGGATTAAATGACAGGAAACAACATTTCTCATTAGAGATGTGCTTGTGACATGGCTGGTGCCATCAGACTCACTTGTGCTTTATCATGCTAATTTGCCAAAACAAACTCTAGTTCTTGAGAATAGTGACTCATGTTTGAATATAACTCTCTTGAATTTCTTTGGAAAATCACCTTAAAACAGTAAAGAACTTTCACTCATAAACTAATTCATTTTTAATTAGAAAGCAGGATGAGCAACAAAAGAAGAAGGCTATATTCTCTTTTTCAGCTGCCCACTCTGGGTCACACTAAAAATGAATTCTTTTTCTAAATAGCCTGGACTCATGCCTGTGATTTATCAGAAGAATGAGACTAGCCTCATCCACAGAAAATAAAGTATGACTTAGCTGCTGACAACCTAGTTCCCCAACTTGCAGTACAGATTCTCTTTTCCAGCAATGACTCTCTTGGTGGCATGGTAAAAGTCTATTTTGTCTAACTATGCTTTCTCCTTGTTGAGTCTTTCTCTTACTTCCTCATTCTTCTTGCCATTAATTGGAAAGTAGTACTTAATTAATGTGCATATACCCTATCATGTACCTTACATGGCGGACAGTACTAACTCCATATATAATGTTGAATTATTTCAGTTCTGAGAACTAGAAGAGCATCTCATTTTGCAAAGGTCTCTTTTCTCCTGTTAAAGATCCCCTAAAGCATTTAGCTTTTAGTTTAAATTTCCTGATAACCTGTAATCTTAATTCTAGGTCAATTACTTGTGTGTAATTACTTGTATGTGTATGTGTGTAATTACTGGTGTGTAATTACTTGTGTGTATATATGAGCACATATACATATGTGGGTGCAAGTATATACATTCATAAATGAAACTTGTGAACTAAGAAATGTTTCAATACTTGTGCAGGAAAAACTAGCCTTTTAAAGCTTTGTATTTGTGTTCTAATACCTTAAAATGTGTTGAAGTATTTTCCATAACAAATTAAAATGAGAAGATACTGACTTCTTAAAACTTTTTTGAGAACTACTTATTCATTATAATTAGAATGATGGACATTAAGTAACATTCAAGAATGCTTGCAGCTCCTAAATGGTGCATTCTCTATTCAAATTCTGTGATAAACTAATATGAATATCTTCTACAAGAACAAGGCAAGATATATAATTTGCTTGCAAAGAATGTAGATATATTAATTGCTGTTTGTGTATATGGTGCAAAATAGGTACTGACTCCTTGTCTGTCTTTGATTTGTTAAATCTGATTATAGGAGACAGCTTTTGGCTATTCCTTGAACCACACACTTATTTTTAGGCACAGAACTATGAACTCTTACTTTAAACACAAATGTATAAATCACAGACCCACTTGTAGTTGTTCTAGTTAAAGCAGGGAATGGAAAATTTATTAGAAATCTCCACCCTGATGTCACAGAGTCAGAAACTCTTTTAACATATTCAAAATGTGACTCATCATTCTACCCCTCCTGCCTACTATAAAATCTCTCACTTGATTAATGTCATTTCCCTTGTCTCTATTTCCTAAGCTAAAACACTCAGGATCATTTCTATTGCCTCATCTCCCATTTTTGACAGCTCCCATCAGTTACCTAGTCTTATTTCAATTTCCTCTAAAACCCTAAAAATTTCTTTTTTACTCCTTGCCAAATTAAGTTATCGTAATGTAGACTCTGTATTTGTTAGTTACTAGACAAGCTTTGGTAAAAGAGATCTCTAAATAAAGGGAGTCTGGTGGTCCTGAGTAAGTGAATCTCTTCTTAAGATTGTTTAAGAAACGTTTTCTTTCTCTATTGTTGTATATTTGACCTCTATCTGATCAGAGCTGATCCATACATACTGTCCGTGTTCTTCTACCTTATAGTAGAGAAAAAGGCAGGTGACGAGAATTGGGTGCTGTATATCACTTCTTTTTATGTACTTCACCAGAATTTGTTCACCTACCTATAACTAAACACTGATTAGGACAGAATATGAAATCTCTCGCTGGGTTGTGTTTTAACCTGGTTGCACTGAGCACTATTATGTGTTAACCCTATTCAAGATGTCGAGGAATCAGTGGTGAACAAAACCAGTTTTGTCTCTCATGGTACTTTCCAGTTGGGGAAGGCTGGAAGTACACAGATACAGCAAACAGATTTGGAAGCAATGGTTTAGAACAGGGATTCTTTTTTTTTTTTTTTAAGAAATAAAATCACCATAACATCCTTCTACCCAAGTGTCTAGAGCTGTCATAAACACTAGAATCAAAAGTAAAATCAACAGTAGAATAAAAGTGTTGAAATTGACCTTGAAAATATAAAGATGTTTTGAATGTAGAAAATTATGATTTTGACACAATAATCTAGAATTCTTTGGGGAGAGAGTTCATTCCTGAGTTTTGTTGGACAGAGTACACAGAGAAAAATATTCTTACCTTGGTGAAGTGCAGACAAGAGTCCATAGATCTGCAAAATATCCCATGTGTTGCCATGCTTAGTATTCCCTCCAGGGAAGGTGGGTTGAAAAAATAACATATTTACTCGTTTGCTGTTCTTATGTGTCACTGTGGACTGTGGTGAACTGTAGGAGGTGAGACAGATTCCAGTGCAAACACGGTTATTGAATACAGTAATCCTGCCTAGTGGGAGGGGAAGTATTTGCTGCGGGAGTAGGCACAGAACTACAATATGAAAGCTTTGAGTTTCATTTTCCTTTGATTTCCTGTGTGAAATAAATACCCAAATAAAAGAATTTAGTGGGATGAAATATAGGAATTGGATACTTGAGATGAGGTTCTTAGCTTTACTTGCATTTTACTTGGTTTTTATTTTCTACCAAACGATCTTCACTTCAGAGTCAAAGCAACATCTCAAAGGATAATACGCCTGCACCCTGTGTCTTCTCGACTCACCCCCACACTGCCCAGCCCAAACTCTACACTCTGTTTTCACTTGAACAACTAAGCAGGGTTTGCATCATCTACTTAGAAAGTACTAAGTGATGCCAAAATAAATGAAAACGCTTAATTGTGTACTATATTTTATATAATGTGCAGAAATCATAAAAAAGAATCAAATTTGTTCGTAAGTGGAAGTTCATTTAATTTTCTATATATTGTCAAGATTACTTTCTTTTC
This sequence comes from Dasyprocta punctata, assembly GCA_004363535.1. Lineage (NCBI taxonomy): Eukaryota > Metazoa > Chordata > Mammalia > Rodentia > Dasyproctidae > Dasyprocta > Dasyprocta punctata. Next base: position 138,490 of record RJWM01001691.1, on the reverse strand, counting down.
CAACAGATCACATATACTTTCAATCAGCTTAGTCAGAAGAGTGCCTGTTTTTGATAAATACTTAGAGATAAAAGTCACATACAGAAGAGCTTCATTAAGTGCATTTATGAAGGAAGCATTGACCAAAACTAACAGAATCTATAGAGAGAATAAAGAACACATTTCCCCACAAAGACTACTTTGCAAGTCATTTAAAACTATAAATTTATCCTTGGCTTCCTCACCTGAAATTTATATTTGACACTATCAATCTACACAAGTATTTTTTAAATTCTATTCATTCTCTCTTCTCAAAGAAAATTGAATTCAGCGCAATTTATTTCATTCACTAAAACCATCATTGTACTTTGGCCCCAGCACAGTGCATTGAAAAAAAAAGGTAGTATTTTTCCTCATACTTTTTGAAGAAGTCTCTACGCCAACACCCCATACTACCAAACATGTTTTTGTTTGTACGACTTTGTCTTTGAAACAGTCTTCAGCATCTAAACGTTAACTGACAAAATTCTTAAGTCTCCTAGAATATCCAGATACCATTGAAAGTTTGAAAGTATTCTCTTGGATTCAGGAAAACAGTGTTTGAAATTTTATGAAGAATTAACTTATCTAAGTAGAAATCTTAAATATCAGCTCATTGGGTAGTGTTTGTCCAAGAGCCAGATACGTTTTTCATTCTATTAAATACCCTTCTACTTTCCTATTGTTCCTAGCTTCATCTGGAAGAAAATCTGCAGAAAGATTTAGATGATATCGTGGTCAAAGCATGAAAAACATGTTATGGTAAACCTGTGCATTTAAAAATCTAACTATTTGTATATTTAATCACAGTTATATTTAATAACTACCTATATTTAATATTAATATCTTAATAAATGTTCCTTACAAACATATAATCTTACTTTCATATAGTTTCAATACATTTTTACACAGCAGCTAGTTGCTATACTGTGCTACACACTGTCTGTTATACTATGTGCTTCAAATTTAGCACTGAACAAGCCTGAAATTCCTCATGCTTTCAAGAGACTATACAGAAGTTGCACTGCTGGAGGGAGATTTGCATCAACATGTAAACTATGACTTCAAAATATGATAGAAAAGGAATAGATTCAGTTATGTGTATTAAATGCCCAATTTATTAATAAAAATGAGGAACAAAAGACAAAAGACTATACATTCTGACAAGAATGCAGAGAAAAAGGAACTCCTGAATACTGTTGGTGGCAATGAAAATTAGTAGAGACATTAGTAGAGAAAATTAGTAGAGAAAACAATAGGGAGTTTACTAAAAAATTGAAATTAATACTATTATGTGATGGTAGCAAAACCATCTGGGTATATATTTAAAGTACACTGAGGCAGGAGGATCACTTCAAGTTCAAGGCCAGCCTGAACTGCATAATGAGTCCATGCTAATAAGATAAAAAAGCACAGTATATTCCATAACCATAGAAATATATACCATAAAACTCTATGCCATGTGATGGTAGCAATCCCACAGGTGAATATACATCTAAAGGAAATGATGTTAATATGTCAGAGAGACATAAACATTTCAATGTTTATTAAATCATTATTTACTGTAACTAAGAACTGGAAACAACATAAATATCCATCAATTGATGAATGATTAAGGAAAATGTGATATATATATATATATATATATATCTGTGTATAAGTGTATGTACAACAGAGTACTATTCATCATCAAAAAGGATGAAATTCTGCCATTTGAAACAATGTCGATGGAACTGGAGATCACTATGTTAAGGGAAATAACTCAGACAGAGAGTAATAAACACTACATGATCTTACATATGCGTGAAAAATGCAGAGGTTTACCTCATAGAAATTAAAAGTAGAATAATTAATTATGACCATCTGGGGAGGATATGGAGGAGAAAGGGATGTGAAAATTTGGTCACTGAATACTACAGTATAGTTAGATAGAAGAAATAAATTTTGGTGGTCTATCAGTGTATCATGATCTAGGCATAGTAAGGTGACTAGAATATCATAGTACAATATATATCGCAGAAAACCTAAATGAGAATATTTTGAATGTTTTTGCCATGAATAATTGTAAATGAAGAATTAAATATGATTATGCATTTCAACATTACCTAATGTAAATATGTATCTAAACATCCAGTGGTACCCCATTAATATATATGACTTATGTGTCAATTAAAAAACATTCATCTACTACTGTATGGTTCCATTGCATATATAGCTCTGTACAACAGATATAGTGAAAGTGAAAGGGGAAGAAACTGCTCAAAAGGAAAAAACAACTGGGATGGGTGAATGGGGGAAAAAGAAAAAAATAGATAATTATACTACTAATCTGTTAGTTCATCAAAAAGAATGCTTTGTGCTTTCATTGTGTGATCATTTTTCTTTGCGTACATCTTGTAACCTGAACAACTACTTTGAAGATAACAATACACAATACAGTAACCATTGTTAATCTTCTATTTAGCTGATTTGAAATTCTATACCATTGTCTTTAATCTTTTCGTTTTAAAATAAAAAAATAATTCATAGAAAATATGATTGTGGTGGATTGACACCTGGTGGTCAACTTGTAACTACTAGTTGAACTGAATCAGCGTAGCAATGGATGTGGATGGTCCAGCTGAGGCTTGTTTCCAACATAAACTAGTGAGAAAGAGTTAGTGTTGCTGGTTCTCCTGTTGCCATGGGTTCTCCTGGAGGAGCTTGTCGAGCTTCTTTCCTGATATGAAATTGGTTGTTTTCGTCGTCATAGGAGCTCGGGACCTTGTTGTCACTGAGAATGGCTGTGCTTCACTTTGGAGGTGTTCTGGTCCTTACTTTGAGCATTGCTTCCTGACTCTGGAGGGGAAGATAGTATGCTGTTCAGATTCCTGGAGAAGTTGTCACTCTGACTTTCTGATATGAAGTTGGTTATTTTCATCATCAGAGGAGCTTGGAACCTCGTTGTCACTGAGGATGGCTGTGGTACTTTTCAGGGGAACTCTAGTCCTTACTTTGAGTGCTGCCTCCTGGCTCCAGTGCAGAGCCCTCAGTCTCCTGGCACAGATCCTTCATTCCACTGGAATAAACTTCCTAGCTTCCTCCGCTGACCTTTGGGCCTTCCCAGAGCAGATCCGTAAAACAGACTTGCATGAGACATTGTCATGGGCTCTAGGTCTTCAGCTGGACTCATGGGACATTGCCATGGAATCTGGACCCTCAGCTGGATCTTTTGGGATCTTTAGTTGTGTAAACAGATTTCCTGTGCTTTTTATGCTTGACTCTTTGGGTGACTATTATAATATAATTCTGTAAATTAAGTGTCCTGTATTAAATCGTTTTCCTTGTGATCCCTGACTGCAACAATGATACTGATCTTACTGTAATGGATAAACTAATAATGTAATAATATAGAAATAAAGTTTTAATGAGTTGATAGTTTCACACCATAAATAAGAAAAAAGGCACAATTAACAAGTATGAATATTTGCTACTTATTTTTAGTATTCACAAGTCAATTAAAATATTTATAATACATATTTTAATCTTATCTATGATGTGACTTAAGAGTTCTTATCACCACTTTACATTGTTTAATGATTTTAAAAATGTAAACTTCATGCTTAAAGAGTTATTAACATTGATAATAAATTAATTTTCACAAAAAGTAAAAAACATGTATATAGTAGTATATATAGTTGTGTACATAGTTCTATAGTATAGTTCTGAAGTAGCGTGCAGGATGCTTCACTGGCATGGTCAGGATGAGATAACTAGAATTTCTTTTTATACACAAAATAGTAAAAACATTGTAGTTTTTTTATCATATTTAATACATCTTGATAATATATGCATACAAGTTATAAGTCAAGGAATGAATAGATAGATACAGTGCACATTCTCTGCAGTTTTCTGAAATTCATTGGATAGACAATTTCAGTGATGGAAATTATTGACTCAATAGTATATGATTATAGGGAAAAAGAGAAATTTCCTTTTGCCCTCTTAAGGGTCTGCGAAGTAATTTAACAAAGAGATTAACTAGGAGAAAAAGCATACAAATGTACTAAAGTGTGAAAGGGAAAATAATCACAGCATTGGGGGATATCAGAATGTTACTCACTAGCCAAAAACAGGAACTTGTATACCAATTTTTCTATAGAGGTGTAATAAACAATAGAGCCAATTTTTAGGGAAAAGCTATACATTTTTTTTTAATATTTTATTAATAATAGAAGACAAGACAGAAGAGAATCCCCCATTCTTGCTACATTGCCCGCTGTAAAGTGATGCTTGGGTTGCTGACCAGAGGCCTGGCCGAATCTACAAAACAAAAGTTGGTTGATGTTCCTTGGTTGCTATCCATTTAGCCAGACCTCTGAAACAGCAGGTTGCTGACGGGGGGGGGGGGGGGGGTTGTCCCTGATTCCAAGCCCACGGTGCCGCTCGGGCCGGGTGGGGGCCCCGCGAGGAGCCCCTCTCATTCTCCTCCAAGGTCCTGGGTTCAGGACCCCCGAAGGCAGTCCATGTTTAGTCCTGATCGGTGCCTGCGCCGCTCGGGCCAAGCAGTGGCCCCGCAAGGAGCCCCTCTCATTCTATACATTATTTTTAGGGGAATTCAATGGGCTTGATGAACACACAGTGGTCTGGAGAAAGTCTGTTTGCCTCAGAGAACAGATGATGTTATGCAGATGATTCCCTTTGAGAATTAAATAGAGAAAAATAATGTATTACCAAAGTCTTCGTAGGTATATTGCCAAACTTCAGTTTCTCTTTCTTCATAAGGAAAGGGACCAGAGGTAATTTCTGCTTCTTTGTAAATCTGGACTTCAGATAGGTAAAATCACATTGCAGAATGCCTTTCCCTGCCCTTGGTGATGGGGGATTGGGCAGAGCAAGACAAAATTAATAGACCTTGATTTGGAGGAATGTTCTATGTCTCTTCAGCTTATGTAAACCTGAGTCTTTGGGATATCATTTTGCACTCCAACAGGAGATTGGAGATATTGAAATCTTAGTGGTTAATTCTGTAACTTGAAGCTAGGATGTAACTCTGAGATTATAGATTCTCCATAATTAGGTTGGATTTTTATATTACAATATTGTTTAGGGTTTGAAATATTCAGGGTACAATGATCAATTATATCCATAATCTGAGATTAACATTATTTTTGAGTAATGTAAATTTTCTAATTTACAAGATGTCAAACTTCATTCAAGGAACTAAATGAGAATTACCATTATGCTAATAGAGAAATTTATGATTTGTTTTTGAGGATTTCTTCCAATCAAGACATTATGAAGCAATAGAACCAAATACAATACTGCGATACTTATAATCTTGATGTTTATAATAGTTCCAAAAAAATAAGAAATTTCTGTTTTTCTAAAAAGACACTTAAAAGTACGGAAACTGAAATGTTTAAAATATGGTCAGAGAGCTGGGCGTGGTGGCACATGCCTTTAATTCCAGCATTTGGGAGGCTGAGGTAGGAGGAGCAATGTGAGTTCAAGGCTGGCTTGGCCTAGGTGAGCGCAAGGCCTGCCTGAACTACAATACATAGTGCGACCCTGTCTTAAGAAACTAGGGCCATTGAGTTCGGCTCAGAGGCTTAAACACCTGCCTGGCAGGCATGAGGTTGTGAGTTTGATCCCTGGTGCCAAATAAATAAATAAATAAATAAGATAAAATATGGTCAAAGACCAAGAAACTCATCGCCAGAATTAAATTTTGTTTATATTTTGTTACTTTCAATGTCATAAGAAAAAAGAGACAAAGGTGAAGATAGTCCCCATTTCCCATCCCAGTTATATTTCTATCCCTTCCTTCATATCCCAAGAATCATACTACCAAAAATTAAGTGTAGTTTCACTATCTTATTTTTATATAAAATATGCATAAATATGAAATATTGCTTTGAATAAATTTACAGTATATAAATTTTTGTGCTATAGTAGACATATTCTACAGCTTGCTTTGTACATTTAAAATTATGTTTTCAACATTTACTAATTTAGACATTAGATCTGGATTGAAATTGTAACATGAAAATATTTACATTCTACTTGTTTCTTATGAATGTAGATTATTTATAACTTTTACTTTTAAAAATAATCAAACAGTAAAATAGTCTACATAATTATAAATAAGATTTTCCAAGGTATTCATTAAAGTCCTAGGTTGAGAGTATAGACATTTGAATTTTGCTAATTATTCCCAAGTGCTTTCCACAGTTTTTCAGTCAATTTATATTCTCAGAAACATTTATGGGAATTCCAATTTCCATGGGGTTTCACCATTGTTGGGCACCCACTGTTTTTTTTTTTTTTTTTTTTTTACTAATATTGTCAAGTACCCTGGGCAAGAAATAGTAAGGCCCTCTTGGATCATGGGTGCAGAGACAACTGAGTGCTTGAGTGACTGAGCACTGTGAAAAGAATACTGGGAAACCAACTCCTATGTAACCCCTCTCATTCAGAGTGCTCTCTTCTGAAGTAAAAATTGTAGTTTTGAAACTTTAAGTCTGTGAAAAGTAGAAACTTGCTGATTCCCTCAAGCCATCATTCCTACTGTCCTAATGCAGATCCCCTGGCTTCTTTTTAATGCTATCCTTTTCTCCAGCCACAGTCTCCATGGCCCAACTTTATAGGCTCATCTTTTCTGGTGAAGCTGACAATTGCTCAAATCATTTTAGTTGAATTTTTGCTCTGGCTTTTCACTGTAGATCTGACTAAAAGCCACCAGCAGAACACATGCAACAGCATGAAGGTTAGATTGTCTGGAAATCTTCTTTGCCAGATTAATTAGTCCACCATGTCCTTGGACATGAGTAAAATACAGATGAGATTTCTGCCAGAGTATAACACATATGGCTTCTAGTCCAACTGCCAGTGGAGTCCTTATTCTCAACAGAAACCTCCAGGCCTGGCCTTTGCTGCCTGCATCCCCTTCAACATGCTGGTCTTCTGAGCTAGGATGAGAATTATGTATCAGGTCCTGCTTAAAGCATTCTCAAGCTTTTTTGACAAGCATCTTCAATTCTTTCTGAACTCTTCCACAAATCACTTCTAATCTTCTAAACCACATGGTCCATTGTAGCCTAAGCAATAACTTTACTGATGATATCAAAATCTTTATTAGTCATGGTTCTTTATAGGAGTTGGATCACTACAAAGTATATGTCTAATTTTGAAGGGGATTTTTTAGATAAACTTCCTGGATCAAAAGTGGGAGAGTACACATGGCTGTCTGTAGGATCAGAAGCATACCAACCCCTAATGGCTGTCTGCATGCTAGAGAGCTGGAGGTTACTACGTCCAAGAAGATGGAATCCACAGAACAAGACAAATTAAGTGTGCAACACCAACAGTCCTGAAAGCTCATTGTGGAAGCACCAGTGCAAGTCCACAGTGGAAGGTTGAAGAAACTAGAGACCTATGCGTAAAGGCAAAAGTAAAGAATTGAGCACTTCTGAAATGGGAACAATTTCTTCTTTCTCTTTTTCATCCCATACAGGCAAGAGCCTATGTGATGGTGTCACCCATGTTAGAATGTGTCTTCTTCCTTTTATTTTGCTGGTCTGTCAGTTATGCTAAGACGCAGTCAGAACTGCATATTGCTAATTTGTTAGGTGTTTCTTAATCCTTTTTTGTTGACATACCATGATTAACAGTCACAAATAATTTTATTTTTATTATCATTTTTGATTATTAATGAGGTCAAGCATCTTTCTATGTATCAGTTTTCTTTTTTTCCTTTGTGAACTCTTTCATCCTCTAACCATCTTTTATTGAAGGATCACATTTTTGAGATGCATAAATATGGATGAAAAATCTCTGAGCATTACAAATTTTTAATAAGACAACATTATATAAGTTTGTATACCTTTAATGATGTACCGTATGTAATTTATACACTAAATAATAGACACATGTAGAGAGATACACACAAGTATTTATCTTCCTATTATCTATGTGTATCTATGTTTTTGTAAGATTAGATTATTTGTATTTTAAAACAAAAAAAGTGGTACAGAATTTCAAAGCAAAATAATAGGAGATTAACACTGGTTAGCATAGTTCTTATTGTTATCTTTCAAGCAGTTGTTCAGATTACAAGATATAGGCATGAAAAACATGATCAAACAATGAAAGCACAAACTGCTCTTTTTGAAGAACTAACAGAGATTAGTAGCATAGTTATCTATCATATATACATATATATTATTTTTTCTCGTCTTTCTTTTCTCTTTTTCTTCAAACACACAATTTAGTAATATAACTCTTCAATTTGCCATTGGCCTAATTTTTTATACCCACACAGTGTTATCTGTTATTTTGCGAGGGTTTAGTTAAGATAGCATGGTTAGCTTTCATGCTATCATTCACTCTGTGTCTTGTGAATAATTCCCAGGGGGTGAGCTGTCAAATGAATATTTCCCATCGCTGATTTTATATTAGAACAAGTGTCCTGAGCCTTCTTTTGACATATTCACCTTGAGACTATGTCTCTTTTATGTGCACATTTCCTCAGGCAGGACAGATACTCTTAAGATTTCCCTAAGGACGGCTTAGTTTAACATTATGTACTAACCCTTCTGTGTTCTGATATTTGTCACAAGCATACTTTTGCTAAGTTTCTCATGGTCCAGTCATAATTTGTTATTCTAAAATTATTTCTAAGTGTGTAATGTGTAAATTTACTAGCTGCCATTTAACATGAAACTTAATAGTGGAGCCCTTTTTACATAGTAGGATGAATTTTCTCTCCAGCAATACCTGTTTGCATTTAAACATCAGAAAGAGTAATTAATACAAAGTAAAAGATTACAAATTTACATGAATCTTGTGGAAAGGGTTAATGCTCCAAAATTAACTGAAATTATTCCAAGAATCATATTTAGTATGCACAGTGTTTGAGACAATTAAATACTCATATTATTATCTTCTAATATAATGAGAACATACTTAGAGCAAATCAAACTGTAATGCAAACATGAAATCTGGAAAACTAAAATAATTTTAATTTATGCTGGATTATTGAAAGGTTGTTATGATTTTGAGATATTCTCCCAGGAATGACAAATACAGCTGGCATAAATAGAATAGTCTATCAAATTGAAATTTTCAATTATATTGGAGAAAAGAAATTCATCTCACAGGAATGAATTCTTTTCTTATGTAGCACAGCTGAAATCTTAGAAATAGTTTCTAAATATGTGCAATATTAATTAATTAATTCAATCAAATATTCTTACCAAAACACTAAAATAAGACTGGAGAAGATATTTAGATCATTTGCGTATGTTTGGTGTAGGTGCAAAAGTTAGGATGGCATAAAGATGTGTAACTAATACTCCATTTTCCTTTGTAAAAAAGAATAATTTAGTGCCTGGTTTGCATCCTTGGCTTCTCACACTTTGGAAAGTTGTAAGCGTAAAATTGGCATAAAATTTATTTTCTGGTTTCATTCAAAAATATAGGCCAAATATCAGATGTGATGGAAAATCACCCATGCAATTTTTAAAATGAAAATCATTTCTAAAATACTATCTACAATCTATATGAGAGCAGCTCATTTGTTACAATTGGTGGACTGGCACTGACACATCTTAGTTACTCAAAGTCCATTTCACATTTGGGATTGCTTTTGATGTATATTCTGTGGGTTTTTACTGTGTGCAGTGCCAGCAACCCAGAATTACAGTATCATGCAAATTGTTTCTCCATTCTGTACATCCTCTGTGCTTCACATATTCATCCTTCCTTCTCCGCTCACCCCTGGAAGTCAGAGATATTTTCCTGTTATACATAACCATTTTTCTTTACACATATTCATACACATATTTTTTTTTTGGTACCAGGGATGGAACTCACAACCTTGTGCTTGCCAGGCAGGTGCTTGCTTCACTGAGCTAAATCCCAGGCCCCATATTCATAGTGTTGCAGTTTCTAGAACGTCATATAATTTGAATTGTACAGTATATGATCTTTTTGTTTTGACTCCTTTCTTTTTTATATTTTTAAGAAAAAAATAAAAACAATGGTACGAAATTTCAAAATAAGTTTGTAAGAGAATAACAACGGTTAGTACACTGTATACTGTAATCTGAAAAGTAGTTGCTTGTAAGATACAGGCATGAAAAATTGATCAAACAATATAGGTAGAAACACTTCTTTTCAATGAACTAATAATAATTAGTAGTAAAATGATCTTAACTATTCTCTCTGTGTGTGTATACATATATATATATATTTCATTTTCCCTTCCTTTGGTTCTTCTTTCACTTAGTAATATGGATTTAAATTTCCTCCATGTCATTTCATTACTTAATAGCTATTTTAGTGCTAACTAATACTCTACTGTCTGAATGCATCACAAATCATCTCTCTACTGAAGGACACTGATTATTTTCAAGTTTTTCTGTTACCAGTAAAGGTTTTATAAACATGCAAATTACTGTTTGAAGTTAAATTTTCAGTTCATTTGGGGAAATACCAAGGAACAAGACAAGATTATGTTAAGTTCTGTAAGAAACTGTTGAATTATGTTTCAAAGTGACCATGCTAATTTGCATTCCTGCCAGCAATGAAAAAGTTTCTGTTGCTCCGTGTCCTCATCAACAATTGTTACTGTCAGTATTCTGTATTTTAGATATTCTAATAGGCCAACAAATGTATCTTATCATTGTTTTAATTCATAATTACCCAACATAAAATGTGTAGAAGAGTTTCATGTACTTATGTGTATATCTTTTGGTGATGTGTTCATTCCGGTGTTTTACTCATATTCTTAAAATACTTTTAAGAAATCCTATCAACAGATTTACTAAGGTACAACTGACAAACAAAAATATACTTAAGGTCTACAATGTGGTGTTTTGAAATATGTACATATTGGGAAGTGATTACTACCACGAAGCTGTCATTCACCTCATACAGTTACTTTTGTAACTGTTAAGAAATATTAAGATCTACTTTCATAACAAATTTCAAGTATATGATACAGTATTAACTATAGTTACCACACTGTACATTGTATCTGACACATACTCATAATCGGAAGTCTGTTCCTTTAACCAAATAATTCCCAATTTGTTTTCCACCCTCAGCCGCTGATAACCACTGTCCTACATTCTGTATAAGTTGACCTTTTAGATTCAGCATGTGAGATCATGAAATATTTCTTTCTAAGTCTAGTTTATTTTACTTACCATAGGGTAATGATTGATACATTGTGTCAACTTGAAAAATTTAGAAGTTTAACTAAGTGACTCAACAGGAGGCCAAAGTCCTCATTTTGAAAGCATCCTGAACCTATGCAGGGGGACCATAGGGAGATGATACAAGTGCTATATGCATCAGGTAGCGGGTAGCCTGCTTACAGTATTAGGGAGGAAAAGATGCTCATTCTTCCCTGACTTGCTCTTGCTGCTTTTGCTGTCTTCTGCCACCTTGAACTATTGACCCTCAGCCATGCCACCCTGTCTTGGAGTCAACTGATTATGGACTGAAACCTCCACAAACCATGAGCTAAATAATCCTTTCCTTCCTCAATTTTGGTCATCAGGTATTTTGTCTCAGCAATAAGAGACTTTGCCTAAGACACATAGTATCCTCCAGATAACAGGATTTACTTGTTTGTCTTTATTGTAGTTTTAAAATTTCTTTGGATATCCAGTATAGTAGTCTTTTGTCTCATTGGCACTGTGCAAACATTTTCTGCCATTTTGTGTCACCTTTTTCTCTTCCCAGTGTCTTTTATGGAGCAGTTTCAATGAAACCTGGCTTATCAATTGTTTCTGTTAGAAATTATGCCCCTGGATTTCTAAAAGTCATGACTACAACTAAGATCATCTTGATTTTTCTGCTATGTTCCATGAATTTTACAGTCTTTTTAACTTAATTTTAGGTTTATGATCATTTTTCAGTTAATTTTTGTAAGAGTGTAAAGTATGTCTTTGGATTAATTTTCCTTTTTTTTTCCCAGCATGAGAAGTTCTATTTGTTCCATCATCATTTCTCCATTGTGCTACCTTCACTTCTTTGTTAAAAATTAGTCTATTATATTTATGTGGGTCTTTTTCTGTAGTAAATCAGTTCTGTTCTAGTGATCTTTTTTTCTACTCTTTTACGGGTACCAAAGTCTTGATTACTATAGGTTAGTGAATCTTAAAAGTGAATCTTAAAAGTGAGTAAGGTCACGCTCTTTTTTTTTTTTATTCTTAAATAGTTGTGTTGGCTATTCTGGATCTTTTGTACATAAACCTTGGGATAAGTTTGTCAGTACCCATAAAATAACTCAACTCGATTTTGCTGGGATTGTGTGGACTCTACAGGCTAATTGAAAAAAATTGATGTCTGATGTCCTGACAATAATGTCTTTCCCTCTATTAATAAGCACTGACTCTATTTTGTCAATTTCATAACTTTCCTTAAGCCTTGTATGTATTTTGTTGGACAAATACTTAGATACTTTACATTTTGAAGTGCTAATATTAAAGCATTGTATTTTTAATTTTAGCTTCTTTTATTCCTTCCTTTGTGTGTGTGTGTGTGTGTGTGTGTGTGTGTGTAAGTTTGCTCTATTACCCAGGCTTATCTCAAACTGCTGGGATCATCCAATCCTCCTACCTCTGAAGCACTGGAAGCTGCAAGCCTATGCCATGACATCAGCTGTATTTTTAATTTTAATTCCATTTGTTCATTGCTGGTATATATGGAAAAATTGACTTTGTGTGTTAACATTTTATGCTGAACTCTTTCTATAATCTTTTATTAGTTCTAGGAAGTTATTGATGATCCTTTCAGGTTTTTCTTCATGGACAGGCATATTATGTGTAAGACATTTTATTACTTTCTTTTAATGTGTATACTTTCTTGCATTATGGCATTTGTCAAGCCAGTAAAATATTGAAAAGCAGAGAGGAGTAGGAAAATGCTTGCCATGGTCCTGATCTGTCAGCTTTGAATTTCTCACTACTCAGTATGATGTTATCTCTGGTTTTTCACCCCTCAAATATGTCTCTTGGCTAGTTAGCTAAGTAGGAATTGAATTTTATTAAATGGTTTTCCTGTATATATTGCTGTGATCTTAGATTTTTTCTTCTTTAGTTGTTGGTGTGATGGATTGTATTAACTGATTTTTCAAATGTTGAACTGACCTTGTGCATGTAACTTAAACTGGTAATACTATATAATTCTTCTTATACATTATTGGATTTTATTAGATAATATTTCATGAGGATTTTTGTGTTTGTTTGTTCTTTTATGTGTCTCATATATATGTTAGGCAAACACTCTATCACTGAGCTACATTCACAGATTTTATTGATGTGTGTGTGAAAAGTATGTGCCTATTTTTTATGTCTTTGTTTATGGCATCAGGATAATCTTAGACTCACAGAAATAGTTAAGAAATATTTCTGCTGATTCTTATGAAAACAATTGTAAAGGATGAGAATAAATTCTTCTTTAAAAGTTGGGCAGAAGTTGCCAGTGAACTCAGCTGGATCTAGTGCCTTCTGTTTTGGAAAATTAATTATTTATTCATTTATTTTATATATATATATATGTTATCAAATTTCCCACTATACAGTTGTTCATAGTTGTGCATAGTTTTTATGTGAGATGGCATATGGAGGGTGTTACTTGGGTAGCAAACCTATTTATCAACAGTCAAGGAATATAGAAGAAACAACAATTTACTCAAATCAGAGTACACTGTCAAGAGAGCTGCAGAAAAGTTTCTGAGATAGGAATTACATGTTCAGGATGAGAGACTGGGCTTTTGTAAACCACTGAACACACAGGAAAGGCTCTTGGTTGGTTAATCTAGACAGGTCAGAATTGTTTCTTTCGGGAAGCCTGGTTGCTGGTTTCTGTTGGCCCATTAGGATAATCATCACTGTTTTTAAAGTTGTACAACACAGTTGCAAACTTTCAAGGCCTGTCAGGTCTCCCAAAAGGCCTTTCAGACATAGAAAATTGTATCTGTGTCTTAATGTTTTTAGGAAGGATGGGGCAATGGCTCAACGGGGGGAGTTGTACTTTTTGGCTCATTTTTCTCTTGTGCTGTTTCTCACCAACACTAGTGCAGGGCCTCAGGAATGTCCGGTGAATTCTAGGCAGGATTATATCACCAGAGAAATCTGGGAGCTGAGAGCTTCAGCCCTTTTGTCACCATGACTGTGTTTTTGTGTTGTTACCCTTAAATGTCCACCTGATTAGTGATGTCTCATCATTGTTTTTATTAGTTAACCAGTTAAACACTAATCAAATTTATTTAACTTTCCCCCAAAATTAGGTTTTGTCAGTTTTTCTATTCATATTTTCAATTTCATTGATTTCTGCTCCAATTAATTGCTTAGTTTCATTCTCTTTACATTGGCTCTGCTTTAATAATGTGACAGTTTAGGTGATGGATTGCAAATCATGTTTCACTTATAATATAGATGTAATGCTGAAAATTCCCACAGGAGCACTGTTTGTCTGCACATATTTATAAAAATTGTAACTCCATTTTCATTTAGTTCTAATTATTTTTATTTCTCTCAAGATATTGTCTTTGGTCCATATGTTATTTGCAAATGTATTGTCTAATCTCTAGGTATTTTAAAAATTTTCAACTTTGTTAGTAATTTCTAATTTAAAATCCATTATGTCTGAGCATGTTTTATTTTAATTCTATTATAGTCTGAGACTATATATTGCATGATTCCTATTTTTTTAAGATTTCAAATTGCACTTTATAGCCCAGCTATTTTGCACTTTATAACCCAGTCTATTTTTCCAGAATTTTAAATATATATATATATATATATATATATATATAAACTAGATAATTTTTATCACTACAATTTACATACTACAATTTACACTAAAATTTACATACAATTTACATACTCCAACAGGATAACAACTCTGAAGCATCTTCATTTTTCAACGAAATTCAATTTTGTCACATTTGTTATTTCTTTTCACATCTAGGTGACAAAGCACACTTTCTGTTAAGAGAGACCCTAAATATTACTAGAGGTACTGTTGCTAGGAGAGTAGTTCTAACTACAAGAAAGAACAAAGGCAACAATTAGAGATGATGAATATGCTAATTAATTCAACTTGTGAATATATACTTACATCTCAAGATCATGAATTGTATACTTTCAAAATCTATACCTATCCATTTTCTGTCAATGATATCATAGTAAAGCTGAATAAAAATAATATGAGATATTTTAAACACATTTTTCATACATCCATTTATATTGGATTTTCAAAGATGTGAATGAACTCTGAAATATATAAGGCAAGAATTATGTGATACTCTTAGTAGGGAGTTAACTCCAAAGGGGACTATGGAAGGCAAGTAGAATGAGAAAGGGACAGAGAGAGCCAATATCTTGATGCACCGTCAAGTCAGAGGCTCCTTTGCTATAAACAGGATACTTGGTAGAATCAGATTATCCTAATAAAACTGTTTATAGTTCAATTATTTTTCACAGGATCCTCAAGGGTCCTGAGAAAGCTAGACCTTTTGAGATTATGAGTTTGGAGTTGCAGTATTCCATGACATTGTCAAAATACATTCGCTTTGACTTCAACATCAATGTGATAAAGCTCTGGGAACAGGGTTTCATCAGTTTGCTTAAAGTGACATGACAGATGACTCTGATATTAGATCAGTGCTTATAACAACTGTTTACAACTTTTTACCACACTTGTTATTTTCCATTTAATATAATCAGTTTTAAATTTTTTATCAATCATTACAAGTGATACTAAGTAATAAGTTTTAAATTTTTTATCTCTCATTATAAGAAATTTAGAAATATCAAAAAACAAAAGTGTGGAGTAACAACTCATACAACTATTGCCAACTTTCAAAACTGATTACATAATTATTATGTCCTCATTTATTTATGAAGAGGAAGAATAAGAAAGCAAACAAAGGCATATGGTCTTGATTTTACTTGATACCTAGTAAACCCATCAATTCTGATGAATTCCAGTGTTTGGAATGTTACCAAAAATTATGATTCACTTTACTAGCAGCTTTTTCTTATGTAATTAGTTATCATAAACTTAGCAGTTATGATATGTTACAAAACTCCATTTTTAGAAAAATTTCTCAATTTAGGTATTTAACACATTTATTAAGTATATAAATAGCAACTAGGTTACTTTGAAGCACATCCGGTTTATAAGTCTAATCTAATAGTGACTCACATATAAATAACACTGATAGTCTTTGTTCAATTCATGTAATATATTCCTATCATTACATCATGGCTTATATCTAGTTGTCCCCTAAAAGTATCATGCACGCATAGGTGTGGCTTTTGGGAAGTGGTTAGAAGGTGGATATGTAATTCTGGATTTGTCCACTGATTGGTTAGGCATAGTTCAGGTATGCAAGATGGGAAGCCTTGGCCTAGGTGTGGGTGGCAACAGCCAACAAGCATGCAGCCTGGATGGAATAAAAAAGGAAAGAAAGAATGTGGTGTGGCTGCCTTCTGCCTGCCTTGCCATGGACTGTTTCCCCTCTGTCATGTAGCTCTGCTTTAGACCAGCTGACTATGGAAGGAAATATCTTCAAATCATCTGGTAAAATAAACATTTCCTCCTTAACTTCTAGGTGTCAGGTATTTTCTCCCAACAGTGAGGAAGTAACTAAGGCAAATTATTTCACAGAAAAAAAAGTAATACAATTCTAGATAAGGAAATTCATTGTCTAAGATCCTATGAATTCATTGTCTAAGATCTGACTTCTGCAGATTACTTGTTCAATAATTAAGAAAGATAGTATTCACTGTTCCAGATTCCAGGATGCCAGCTTTGCAGATGTTAATGAAATCCCTGAAAATCCCCACAGAGCAGAGAAAACAAACATTATACAATTATGCCAGGTGTTTCACTCTTCCTTTATAGTAATATACCATCCAATTAAAAATCTGGTGAGCCTTGGGATCTGTAAAATCTTGAATAGACTCTCAGGCTTTCTCAAAGTAACTGTTGGAATTAAATGTAAAAGGAAACAAGATCATTAGATGAAAACATAGGTGTAAATATTTAATTCTTTGGCATGCTTTACCATACCAAGTTTAAGTTCATGGCATCTGATCACAGAGTTGGGAAGGACCTTCAGAAGTCATGGAGTAAAGGTCCCTGCCTCTTAGAAAGACTGTGTCCAGGGCATGCTGGTAAACAACTACATCCCACTTTGTTTAAATCAATAAGAAGAAACAGGCCTTATCCTTCCTTGGTGATGCTAAAACATTTCAGGATATGCCAGTTTCCAAAAGTCTCACTTACTCAAACCTATTTCAAATCTCATAGACAACTCCTATTTCTCTATCCTTTCGCAAACCACCATCCCCTTCACAGGATCACTGATCATGTGCTTTGGAAAGATGGAAACGTCAAAATAAAAGTTTTAGCTAAACAGAATGGTATGTATCCTGCTCATAAATAAGGTAGGGTATTACCCAATGATATAATCTGACAGACAACATATCCATCAAAGTTTTCTCATAAGGTCCTTCAATGTTATATATCCTGCAAGAGACTTCAGGTAAATATCTATCTTCCCATAACAGCAAGGGTTAATCTACTTGATTTTTTCAGTAGTACAAGTTTGTGATACATAATGACTACAATTATCATAGGGAGTTGGTTCATGTATATAACATACCCTAATCCTTTTTTTTTCCCAACTCCTACATCTCCTTTTCTCCCTGTTCCTTCCAATTGTTGCTTCACTTCACATTTGCAAATGCTCTATTTTCTTCATTATTTTCATTCAATTCTTTTTTCCCGTCCTCTTCCACTCCTTTCCCTCTGCCTCATTCCTTCTTTATTCCCTATCCATTTGAAAAAAAAAAAAAGATCTCCCTAGTTCCTACTTGTGTCTTCAATTTTGTTCTTTATGTATATATTTTTTGAGTTTCTCATATAAGACAAATCATGTGATATTTCGACTTGTGCTTCTTAATTATTTCCCTTCATATTATGGTCTCAGGTTGCATGTATTTACCAAATCTATTTGAATAAAATCTCTTTGTCCACATGTATTCTCTCTCAGAGTAGCTAAGCTAAGTTATTCTCCACCAGTGCACCAAAGTCTCAATTTTGCAATGAAAAGATTGATGGAGAAAAAAATGTTGTCCTCTATTACTGTTCCTTGTATTTTCTAAGGTTAAGGTTTCTACATAGCAAATTCTTAACTAAAGTTCAATGGAGTGATGAACAAATGAAGAAACAAATGTGCAAAACAGACACACCAATCTTGGATAACTTGCAAGTTTGGTAGTTGAATTGACTTCTTAACAATACATATTTAACCACTTTCTTGCCACTTTAAAATTCATGCTTTTTTATCTTACTATAAAAGAACTGTCATCCTACTTCCTGAATTTTTCTAAAGGTATGTCATATATTGCTTTGTTAATCTTATACCAACACAATTGGAAAAATGTGAGTTTAAGTGAGAGTCTTCACTGATCTTGTCTTCCAATGCCATTCTTGCTTTCAGGTTTTCCTTTTACATTAGTGATAATGTAATCTATAATCTCCTCATAAGGTTGTAATGTCAGAAATAAAAGAAGGACACTTCAAGTACCAATTCATTGCAAAATTGATGATGAATTGGGGAAATTGTTGGGAAGTCCTTAAGATATTTTTAGCCAAGTATATTTGAAAAGCAACCAGTCCCTTCATTGAAAAGCAATTAGCAAAACTATAAAACAAGAAGTAAATGTGCCAGAAGTCAGTAAATATGATCAGCAATCTTCTTATGTAATGTAAAGATAGGGAAAATGTAAAAATCCTTGTATTACCAGAGGAAAAATGCTTAGGATCATCTGCTATATTTAGTACTAAGGAAAGGGGAAATTATTATAAAATTATTAGATCTGTCTGAGTATTATAGTATTCTAACTAATTTAGAAGTCTCTAAGTATGGTTAAAACCAGTTGAAATAATTTTAATAAAGTCAAATCTTCCTGAACAGACTCACATCATTTTGAAATTAAATTCTGACAGCTCACATAACATCATGTTATTGTTTAACATCTAAAAACAATTTTGAAGTTGAGTGTAGGTGTTAATTACCTTTGTTGAAATGCCATGTTCTAACTTGTTAATATTCCTAAAAGACTTTGCTGAAATAAAGTGTTGGTTTTGGTAGAAATACTTCCTGCTGAGGATGCAAGATTGTTATAGCAAAAAATGTACTTGATGCACATTTTTCTTACTTTGTAAAATAGGTATTTTCATAAAACACATGTGTAAACCAAATTTTATCTATGAAGTATATTAACATATTAAACTTAATTTTATGAATATAATACATATTTATTTGTATCTACCATCTCTAAGCATGTATCATACCTATTTATTTATTAATTGATCAATACCTGTCTATGACTCACACAGATTCCTCAAGAAAATATAAATATGATAGAAAAATGATATATATTTTGAGTCGATTATCTTATATATTAAGTTCCTTAAATAATACATGTTAACAATCTTTGTTCATGTGCTGAAAAAAAGTACCTATCAGTTCTCTTTAGTCTGTAAGGAAAGAAAGCAGAAGCTTTCTCAGGAAGCTGCTAATAAAACTAACCATGCCTAAATTCCAAAGGTTGATATCCTTTGCAAACTTCTAGGAAGGCAATAGAAAAAAAATGACAGGTGGCCTAGAGTCACTTTATTGAACAATTATCACAGTTAATTCTACACCAAAATGAAAAGTAAATGAAGCAGGGTTGAATTTCAATGTAGCACAAAATCTATGCTAGTTGATAAAAACCATGAAATAGCTTAAATATATGAGGATTTTTTCTTTTTGTTTTGCTAACCTAAAGGAAAGCAACAATTAACAACATACTGAAACCCACAGAGAAGGGAAAGAGTAGAACATATACTTATTCTAATAGGTAAAATCATTTGTGCTTTGACAACCATTCTGTACCTTATTTATGTCAAATTCAAAACAATCGTTAGAGCATGGTACCTTGCAAAGAAAACTCCTCAGAGGAAGGGTCAGGGTCACACTTGGCAGATGGGTGCTTTATTTCCCCGCAGCATTCAGGAAGGCAGCTTACATGTGATGAAGCAATGAAGCTGTCATCAAAGGGACCTTAGGCTGACCTCTTCTATTTGAAGAGATCCAGAACATGAATGCAGGGAGGGCTGATTTCCCTTAGCTATCATCTCTAAGGTGAACTGGTTCCCTAATAATAGGGGTATTTAAAATGATGCTGCTGATGATACCCAAAGACATGGGCTCTGAGCAGATTTAACCAGCTGCTGGGAGCAGGCAGGTTTTGGGAACACATAGTGCTCCTTTCTACCATGGAAACAACTTGCTCCTGCCTTCCCGATACTGATTTTTTTGCCTCTGACTCCTGACTTACAAAAGCTTTGTTTCCAGTTTTTCCTTCTATTCTCTTTGCTATGTATCTTTAAAGAAGAAAACTGTCTATTTTGACTTTCACCTCTGATTTCATACTTTTTCTCAACACTGGACATTTGTTTTCTAATGGTGTTTAGTTCTGGTTTTATAAATGTTGCATCCTTGCAAATTGAATTTAAATCACTCATGATCTCATTCATCGATCTACTTTAATGTTTATTCTTCTTCTTGAATCATCTACAATCACCACCTCCTAAAAGTTGAAAATCGCCTCAGAACTTTAAGAAATCCTGTCTATAAAACTCTCAGCTGAGTAATTTATACTCAAATTTAACAGCTTTTAATAATAGAACTTATTTTTGAAAAGGAAACTTGTACATACTAATATAATTAAAAATACCATTAATGACAGAAATCACTTATCGACTATATGCTTTTTTTAGACATGATTATAAATACTGCAGTCATTATTGAATATCTTAAAAAATTCTGAGCTTACTTTATTATCATGCCAATTTTATTTCTGAAAAATAAAACTTTTGCCCAAGTGAAGTATTCTTTTAGAAAGCAGAATAATTACTTTTTAAAAATATATTTTTCAAGGAAATATTTTTCTTCTTTGTAAAATAAAGTTGTCACCATTTGCTAATTACTGAGTTATGTTAGATGTGTACCTAAATTCTCCTCTTCAGAGCAGCATTACAAGATAGTTATTATTAGACCTATTTATGGAAGAAAAAATTTGACTCAGAAAAGTAAATACAACTTGTTTAAGGTCACACAGGTAATAATGAAGAGAGAGAAGATATAAATTTATGTATTGTCTCCAAGTCCCATTCATCATCTTTGATTCCACTGTATAACAAGAATGCTAGAGATATTTCTTTCCAAACAGGAGAATTAATATCACAATATAAATCTGTTTTATTATTTGCCTTTCCTCTGGCACTAGCACAAATATTCCAAGCAGGTGCTGTTAATTTTAACAAATACTTTTGAATGCGCATAGATTTCCACTCGAGATCTCTTTTCAAATATATTTAATAAGAGGAAAAAAAATCTCAAACACAGTTCAGTCAGCACTCTTTTAATGTTGTGTTAATAATCTCTGACACCAGACAGATGCTCGAAAAGTTCAATGCTAAAGAAGACATTTAGTTTCACAATTCTTTCTTGAGACTAAAATTGGAAATGGAAAATTTGCTTGACTATTTAATGCAAAGCTAAGAAAAATCTTTAAACTATCCTACTAATGACCAAAACTAAAGAAATTATGTACAAGGTCGTAACAAACCTTACATTTTCTTTTCTCATTTACATTAACCAGTCATGTAAAAAATATTACAGCAATACGTTTTAAGCATTCAGGTCAATTTTAACTGAGACATAATTTTAACTGAGACATAATTTAAGTGTAAAACCGTGGTTGTACAGGTCTTAGCTCATCCTAACAGTTGACTTTTCCAAACCATTTAGGTCAAGAATTAAATATCAACAATTTGTCAAGACCGAAAGTGAAATGTATTTGATTTTCTATTTTAAAGCCACAAGAATAATATTTTAAAATCTGCAGTTAATGGAGACTACAGTGTATTTCATTTGATATTCACTGCCATTGTATTTCATCTGAAGAAGAAATTTTATACACTTTAGGAAAACTTACAGAAGTTTGTTACCAAAAATTCAAAATGTACTTTGGCTACTTTACAAGTTAGGCAAGGAAAACATTACTGAGTTCCTCAGAAAACAAGTACAAATATTCAGTGTGTTTAGCATAAGGAAAGTTTAGGAAGGGTAAGAGGCCAAGTAGGGAAGGTGGAAGGACTAAACTACATGGGATAATGTGAAAAGTAAGTGTGTGGCTGAGAGGTAAGCAGCTGAAATCTCTCTCATGAAATATCTCTCAAATGTCTTTCTTCGTGCAATATATTAAATTGAGCATGGAGTCTCTTAGCATCCACCCTCACTTCTTTCAGGTCTTCCTGAGAGAGGACAGAAGGGCCTGATTCTCCCTAAGAGGTACTCTTTGAATTTTCCCATATCCCTTAATACCTTGCTGGCAGTTCAGTTATACTGGGCATCCCACAGGCGACAACTGTCTGAGAGACATTCGCTTTGACTGCTAAAAGCTGCAGATATGGATCTAACCCAGATGACTCCTCTCTGCAGACTCTCTGGATAACTGTTCCCTGTAGTCTCTCTAGGTTATTCCACTGCTTTGCAGCCTTCCTCAGGTCCTTCAGGTCCTTAAAGGGTCCCTCTCCTACCCATAACAAAACAAAAACTTTGGCATCATATATGTGAGATATATATATATATATATATATATATATATATATATATATCCCGCTATTTTTCCTATATAGGCAACTTACCCATTCCCTTACCAGGTGCAGCCCATGAACTTTCCTCATTAAGCTGCAGCATTAGTTCTAGTAAAACCTCTTTAAAATTGCCGTTATGTCTCAGTTCTGCTTTCAGCATAATAAACATACCCATGATCTAAATATGAGACTGGAGACACTGCAGGGTAATTCATGCCATAAGATGTAACAAAATTTAGTAGCTAAGAACACAAACTCTTTCATCATATAGACCAGGTTCAAATCTTAGGGAAATTTGGTAAAGTAATTGCCAAAATGGCTCCTCCAATGGAAAGCATTTGAGAAGCACCAGTAGACATTCTCAAGGATAAAGAATCCTGGAAATGATCCCCAGAGATTCTAATTTCACAGGGCCAGGGTTGGAGATAGATACTAGCGCACGTGTAACAGGTTGCATACATGGTTCATATACACAACTAAGTTCTCAAATGTGTTAGCTTCTAAATGTCTGATTCTTCACATATAAACTATAGTGGTCCCTCCTCATGCATAGGATCTGCATCCATGGACAAAAATCACAGTTCAACATTGTTTGAAAAAATTGTACCTGTACTGAACATGTTCGGGACTTTCCTTATTATTATTTCTAAATAATACAACAACTATTCATAGCACTTATACTGCAGTAGGTATTATAGGCAATTGAGAGGTGATTCAAAGTTTGGAGGTGAATGTATACAGATTATATGGAAATACTACATACAGCATTTTATACAAAAGACTTGAGCATCACGTTATATTCTGCAGCCAGTCCCCATGGATTGGATATCAGGGGAAAACTATAAATGACTATACCAAACATGAAAGGACTAAATAACATAATATAGAAGGTAATTAAGAGTGTATCTTTCACAGAGTAAATTACAAAACCTATTTGGATTTGTTACAACCACCGCTGTAATCACTACTGTCCCTTATATTGCTGTAAGTACTGTTGCTTTAATTACTATCATCATTGTTATTAATTTATAAAATAATATGCAGGCATTGTATTAAATTCATGCTTTACAGAAAGATGAAATGGCCAACAAATGGTCATAATACAGTTAATAGAAAAGTAATTACAGTTTTCTTTAATTCTCCAATCTGTAAAAGTCATTTTAAATTGTATAAGAAATGTACAGAAAAAAATCAGGTAATAATTGCACAGCAAATTTAGCTAATCTTTTCTCCACATGAACATTTAAGTTTCCTTTTCTTCTTTGAGTATCAGTTGTTCCTCAAATTTTCTTCTTCTGCAAAGTAGAGATCTGTGTTAGTTACTTGCTTCTCATTACTGGGACAAAATATCTGATGCCCAAAATTAAGGAAAGAAAGGTTTATTCAGCTCACAGTCTGTGGAGCTTTCAGTCTGTAATCAGTCAGCTCCAAGGCAGGGTAATATGGCACAGGAGCAACACTTCAAGGCAGCAGAAGACAGCAAAGCATCAATAGCAAAAGAGGGGGAGAGCAAGTCTCTTTTCTTTGCTTGTATTGTAAGCAGGTTACCCTACCTCCACCAGGACAGGTATAGTACTCACACCACCTCCATGCCTTTCTCTTGCACAGGGAGAGGACCTTGGCTCCCTGCTGAGTCCCTTAGTTAAACTTCTAAACTTCTCAAGTTGACACAATGTATCAACCATTACAAGATGCAAACGCTCGTATGTGGCACACTTCTAGAGATACCTTGTGTCATGTACAGAGGCAGTTCAGGACCTTCAGAAGGCCACAGTTGGGAGGACCAGGGACAGTTAACAGAAGGTGACCTCAGTGAAAGCTTTTCTGCTACCTGTCATCCTCATGCATAGAAATCTGTACACGTGTTTTTCAGGTCTATGTTACGCAGTCATTCTCCTTTCTGTAGAAAATGTCTGAGCTGGTCCCAGGCTATGTGTCACTCGTGCTTTCATCACTGTCTCTCACAAGTGCTGGACAGCCTGGCCACTCACTCAGTCTCCCTCTCACTCTTCCCTCACATTCTCCATTCACTATCTTTTCCTTCTTGACAAATACCCTTGATCTCAGGCTTTTGCCTTTCCCTACCTCAAAAGTAGACCCTCTGAAAACATTTGATTGTTTCATTTTCCTGGTTTTATTCACTTACTTCTCTTCCTTGTCTTTCCTACCCAAGCCATCAGAATCCAACATTTATCTACTTCTTTTCCAGCCCTATCTCTACTTTTTTTGTACTCCTCACTACTAAATAAAGACCATTTCAAAAAAGAAACAGTGTGGGGCTTGTGGTTTATAATTTGTCTGTGTTGCAAGAAATGGAATGTATAGAATATATTTAGGGGTATGTTATCTAAATTTCAGTTTATGCACAAGAACCAAAAGTGCAATAAAAATAAATTCAACTGAGCCTACTGAGGGACAATTATATATGAAAACTCAAATGTGATGTTTCACTTACACTTATATTTAAGACAAAGTATTGGTGGATTATACTAGCCTATAAAAGTGATCTATTTGAAGCCCAAAGTGAATTGACTAGATAATTATCATTTCCAATGAAAGGTAGAGTGGCAAATACTTTTCAGACAGGAAAAATAAACTACTGTACCTGTATAAATAAACTGTTATAGGACAAGAAATATCACTAGTCTGACAAATTACCAAACTAGTACAGCAAAAAAAAAAAGTGTACAACTAAGCACCTAAGTGTAGCCATAAAACAAAGAGATTTTTGCTTTGGGTCATAAAATAACCATCATCAATTTGTTAAGGGAAATATTTTAAATATGAAGAACAGTATGAATGATAAAGTACATTCTAAAGGCTTTTAAGGATTCATCACTAGCTATAACAATGAAGAATCTCCTGCTACCAACTACTTATTCTCAGAAAACCTTCTGTTGCTCCAAAGTTCTTTCTAAACTTGTTGATCTGAAGACCATGCTATTGAAATGGAGAATGAAAATAAGACCATCTGAGATGCTCCTTGTCCACCATGACCCCCACTGTCTGTGCCAAGGTAGGGCTACATTCGTTTCTCATTTTTCCAAACCAAAGGAAAAGAATGCTATTTTCTTGCCTTTACCTTTTTAGTTTACAAACCTCAATTTATTCTAGGATTTCTATTTCTAGAAACTATGCAGAGACATCTGTGCCTTTCCTATATTCATCTTAAATTATGCATCTTTTTCTCCACCTATTTTTTCTACATTGTCTTATTAAGTTTGGGCTGCTAGAGCTGCTTTGCTGGTGATTTTAAGATAGGAACCCACTCCTTTTTCCTTTGTTGGTTTCACGTGCCAGTATCTAATCAGATTCATATGCATGAAATCCTTTGATCCTCTTTCATTTTCAAATCCTGGCTATGAAAACATGCTTACTTTTGATCAGAATATTTAGAAGAGCATTCTTCCAACTATAACATACATGAAGTCAATTTTCCTTTTTCTTCACTAATTACTATGTCCTGAAATGATATGAACAACATTTTTTATCATATTATTTGGTTATATGGTTTACATGGATTGTGGATCTTCAATCTTCTAATAATGTACTTGAAGGAAGATACGTCAATCCTGGGATTTAAAAAAGAAAAGAAAAAGAGCAGAAGACACAACTAAAAGCAAGCAAACAATTGTGCTCCCACCAAAAAATAAATTTCTCTGTAAAACATTGCCACTGTTCCTATAGAGAAATCATGTTTGTGTTACTGGTTGTGTCCTAAATGCAGCACGGTTTTCTTTTCTTCTATTTCTTTTCTATACAACTTCTATTTCTTCTTAAAAACTTCTTTTCCAAAAAGTATACATAAAAGTACAAGGTACATTTGATAGATATGGACTTAATCCTATTATAATAAATGTAACATTTATAATAATAAATTTAATAAAATAAGCTTATAAAGATAAACTCAGTGCAAAATTATTAAGTCATAGGTCCAATTCACTTTTGATACTAAGGGAAATAGCAGGAATCACCTACTCATATTCTGAACAATTTTTTAATAATTAAGAAAAAATTCAATATGATTTAATGAAACTGAAAATGACTAAATCCAGTGTCATTAGAAAATTGCACAGTTATGCTTTTCTTTAATTATCTGTATGCCTAGTGATAGTGAGGTCAATTTATATTGAATCCAATATTAATGAAAATGAGCTGCCTTATATCAATATTAAGTCCTTTGCTATGCCAACTTTTATTTCTTACTTGTGACTGACTTAAGGCTCTGAGAAGCATAACTATAGCCATAAAATTTAGTTTTATTAGTTTTTAAGGAAAGTTTTACGTCTAATGATAACCTAGAAATAAAATGCTGACTTCTGTCAGGAATGAGCTTCAGATCTGGGAAAGTTAGACTCCCACACAACTATTAAGTGTACAATCAGAGACCATGACATATGATGCATTTGAAGACAATAGGCCAGACTATTAGTGGTTGAACAGCTTTTCCTGACTTCTGAGGTATAATGTCAGGCATAATTACTCTATCAATATTGTGCACATATTATGGGTGTGTGTGTGTGTGTGTGCATGTGTGTATGTGAGCTTGGGAACAGGGCATTTGAATGGATAGGACTGAAACAAAGAATGAAGTTAATCCTCTGTCTCTCTCTCTCTCTCTGGGTATCATAATGGTTTAACTACTTAACAGTTTACCCCAAGTGTCACTAGGCATGAAGTACATTGTTCAAAGAGAGACAAAATTGCAAAATGAATTTAGAAAGAGATGATGCACTATTATCCAGATTGTAAAATTGAGTTTTGCATTGAGTTTTTTAAGGTATACATAGAAAAATTATTGAATGGATTTGTAAAATTTCTATTTTAATATTTCCTATTATATTATCTTATAAAAGTTAACAAAAATATGTAGGTTTGGGTCATCCTGTATTTAAATAGTTACACTGGTAAGTTTTAAGGTTCAGAACCCAATGACCCATAATAAATTTACTGTATGATTGCATCAAATGAAAAAGAATGATGCTATCTTTGTTTCTTTGTGATAAACCAAGCTTTATGAAATAAACAAGCTTAATGTATAATGGCAAATCTATTCTTCAAAAATAGTGCATGATGCTTACATTACATTTAAAGCCAGGCCTTCAACCCAAAGAGCACCAGAATTACTTGCAGTCAAAATAAGTTTGCTTGTTGATTTGTGGGCATGAGAGTGAATGCACACCACGGAAATTCATGGAGCATCTCAGTGAGAGTAAATACATTAGAAGGGGTATTTCATGAGATTTGGACTTAGGTTAGATGATCCAGAGAAGGGTTTAGGTAACAGGGACTTTGTACTAGTTTGTACAGGAAATTAGGGTGATTCTGTGATTAGAAATCATAGTAATTCTTATTTGAAAGTGATAAGATGAGGCAGAGCTACAATTGGAATTGGTGAAGATTCAGCAGACACTCATAACCATCCAGAAGAGAAGGCTAGTGGATCATTTGTAGTTTGGACAAGGGTCTTTTTAGCTTGTCCTGTTAGGGTACAGGATGGTCTTACCTGAGAATATCCTGTGAAATTTTTATGTGCCAGAGAATTTCACTGCAGAATAGCACTGAATCTTCAGTCAGCTTCTCAAAATTGCACATCGTATCTGACAATGCTAGAATAATACTAGGCCAGCTTCTAGTGGTCAGGGTCTGTTTCTTCTTTCTTCAAATACCTCAGGCAGCTTAGGATCTTTCAGGTGTCTCACATTTATATAATAAAATAGTGAAATTCTTTTGCATCGTCATTTTTTTAGCAACCATTGTATTCCAATTTGTAAAAAAAATGATAATTTTTGCATGAGAAGATGAGGGAGAAGAGGAAAAAGATAAGCATAAACAAAGGAAAAAGTAGGAGGGTGAAGAGGTAGAGGAGAAAGAGGAAAAAAGAACAATACCACCACCACAACCAGAACTAGTTGCTGCCTAAGAAGTGTAAGGGAGATATAGTGAGGAGCCTTCTGAGATGCTAGCTGCATCTTGCAGGCTGCCTCTAACCAACAGAGTGTAACAAAATTGATGTGACTCACTGTTCATATTGAGCTTTAAAGAATGTAACTTTCATCTTGCTTACTCTCACTCTCCCCTTATTTGGGGTTATTTGGTTGCTCTGATGAAGCAGAGTTCTGTATGTGGAGGTAAGAACTGTGTGAGGCTGCCAGCTCAACACCAGCACTGAATGGAAGGGCTATGCTCCAGAGCCCATAGCAACTGAATTCTGCCATCAACCACATGAGTGAGTTTGGAAGCAAGCCATTCCATCCTCAAGCCTTTAGATAATTATGGATCCAGGCTAATAATTTAATGTTAGCCTGATAAGATACCATCAGATGCAGGACCCAGCTAAACTGCACCCAGGTTCCTGATTTTTAGAAACCTTGTAATAAGAAAAGTCAATTGTTTTAAACTATTAAGATTTGGGAGAATTTGTCATATAGTAACAGAAAACTAGCACAAGAGTTCAGGACCAGGGTAAAGGTGGGGTAAGTGGGGTATTGAGGGCAGAGATTTGTGGGACGCTCTTGTTTAAACATTTTTTACATTCCTAACTTACCTCATCTTGGTCTAACTTGGCAAGAATTACAAAATCAATGTTAAAGTGTTTCCATGAGATTTAGGAGCTCTGACCATGGGTTTATCTATTTTGTGATTCTACTGGAATCCTGTGCCAGAATTACAATATGTACTCTAGGAACTCAGCTAAAAGTGATAACTAGTCAGATACAACAGAGAACATCAGGTTTTACATAGCACTATACATATCCACTTTTTGAGAAACTTAGAAAACGTTATTCTTAGACTAGGAACCAGAAGGCAGAAGAAAGAGAATTCTTTGTTGGATAAAATGTTCTAAAGTGTTTGCTATAGGACAGCTTCTTGCTAATATCTTATATATACCAATTTTATGAACTCATCTCCCTAAACACCCCAGCAGGAAGTAGACAGAAAAAGGATAAAAGCGCCAACATAAAATATAAATTCACTGTAAGACACAGCAGGAATAATGTGAGAGAATGAGTCACTGAAATGGAACCTCATGTGTGCCAAAAGCCAAGTTATGAAAGAAATAATAGCTTTTAAGAACTTCAAGATAAAGATAAATTACATTGAAATATCAGATCAGGTAATGTTGGTGAGATAAAATAAAAGTAAAGATTTTATGATACTTAAATAAATTCTAATTTTGACTTTAAGCATGTTAAAAGGCAAAAGTGAATTACTGATTTTGTTGTACAATCAGAATACATAATATCACTGAACAATTTGAGTGGTTTAATATCACAATTTAAATAATAGAAAATTCACAAAATCTTGGTCTATTTTTCTAATTTTAGTGTGTGTATGAATTGGTTTAGGATCTTGCTAAAAGGGAATTTAGACTTAGTAGATCTAAGTGGGGTCTATAACTCTGCATCCCTAATAATCTTTGAATATTATGTTTATAATAAGGTTCCAGGTGGCCCCACTTTGATTTACAAGCTCTTAGAATAATGCTCTCCTAAGTGTTGTCCAAGTCAAGCACTATCAGTATTACTTAGAGTTATTAGGAACACACATTCTTGGGTTTCACTCTAGACTACTGAATCAGGCACTCTGAGGATGATACTCAACGATTTGTAACCTGTCAATATCTCTAGCAGACTGAGAGCCATGTGCAAATTTGTGTTTCAGGTCCTAGAATATGGTATTTCTGAAATGGGTACAACTCAGAAACTCCTGTGGAATTTTAATGTGCCTGCCTATCCAGTGCACCATTTATGAAAGTTTGATTAAGTTGGTCAGCGATGGAGCATACAAAAGTGTCCAAAACATCTCCTTATCAGGGGAAGGAAGATGTAGTAGTGAAACTGTGTTGCAAGACACTGTTTAAGAAGGAAGAAAATCCAATTGCTGAAAAAGTCTGTGATTTGCTTAAGGTAGAAGTAAAATATGTTCTTCTAATTTTTTTAGTAATTATTTTTTGGTCACTTTGAAAT
Organism: Dasyprocta punctata; assembly: GCA_004363535.1. Taxonomy (NCBI): domain Eukaryota; kingdom Metazoa; phylum Chordata; class Mammalia; order Rodentia; family Dasyproctidae; genus Dasyprocta; species Dasyprocta punctata. The sequence continues at coordinate 107,780 of RJWM01001691.1, read as the reverse complement.
GATACTAGGAAGATTTAGAAAGATGAAAGGTGGTCTCTTTCATGGACCAGCATGCAAAGATCCTTCTAGGGATAAAGAAAAATTCCCTATTCATAACTGTCTGTAATGCAGTTAACACAGATTTCTTCATTGAACACTTAATTATGTTATTTTTCAGGAGTTTCTCATTGAAATAACAACATGACAGTTGAATTGCTTGAGACACAGCTTTGGTAGAAACCGTAGTAAAATTTTGGAAGCATGGTGAATAAGATATATAATACCCATGCTAAGATCACAAGTGCCTAGATATTGCAAATAATACTTTCTTAAAGACTGCTTCCTTCTTTTTAAAAAAATATTTGTAAAATAGTGTATTTGTAGAAATTGATTTATTTCCTTTCAATGCCCATGTTTGTATATTTTCCAATTTGAAGTTTCTTCTTCAGCCTACATCATTTTCTATTATGTAATAAATACTTGTACCTAAAGCAAAATCCTTTTCAAAAGCTCATTATTAAAACAGAAAGCATGTAGACGAGTATTTGCCAATTGTGTATAACTCATGCATGTGATGTTAGAGAATTAAAGGATTTAGTTGCCAGGCATCTTCTTGGATATAATTCCAGTGGGTGTCTCTGTGACTTTTTAGGGGGTGGCCCAGTCCGTTAGGTTCACATAAAATGATTCAGACTTTCAGAGAGGCTACCTCATTAAGTGACTTTAAAAATAGGTAAAGATGTTTTTGGTTTATCGACTGACTTGACATTTAATGGATAAAGGCAGGAAGGCTGACCATGCTGCAGTGAGAGAGAAAGTTTGGTGGAATGAATAAGAATTCCACTCAGATTCCCTTAAGGAACACTTAAGAAAGGAATCATGAATTCATTTTTAATCACAATGAAAGGGTTGAAGGAGTAAATGCTTTTAGGATGTATGGAGCTCACTATGAACTGACAAGTTTTACTCTCTCAGAGACCAGTAGCAGATGGAGGTAGCTAACAGCATCCCAATCCTGGGCTCTGAAAATACAGTACTGTTTAAAAGATCGAGTGGTTGAAGAAATGCACTAGTCTTAGAATGCTCTGCAAGAAAGAGCATCACACACTCTTGATTGATCTTGAAGAGTATCTGTAACTGAAGAACTCACAACAAAAATCTAGAAATAAAACACAACAGTAATGGACACAAAAGAATTTACTCATTGTGCAGTATTGATATATAGACCACTGACTTTTATGACTCATTTTCAAAAATACATCTGCAATAATTATAGTGTGCTTCTTTCTGATGTCCTGCTCTAATACACGGGTAGCTCAAGTTTTGTACCGCAGGAGTATCCAAAAAAGTTTGTCTGGTAGTCATGCTGGACAGCTTTTTCCAAATTAGACACAACTTTGCTCTGATCCCAGATATTGTGCTTGGGCAAGTTGAATTGTGCTTTAATAAAAATTTTGGGTAAATCTGAAGCCCAGTCTTGAAGCACCCTTCTATAGAAATTGAAGGCCACACCCTCCTTTTTTTTTTTTTTAACCAGGGATCGAACTCACAACCTCATGCTTTCCAGGCAGGTGCTGTGCCACTGAGCTATATCCCTGGCCCCAAGGATACCATATTTTAAGGCCTAGTTTTATCTGCTTTAATTGTGATGTTATGGGGTTTTGAATTCCTGACTGTGCTTCTTAGAATCAAGAATATGCTGCAGGGGTTTTGAAGAAATTTTTGAATAAAGTAAGGTAAAATATACTCCTTTTGCTATTTAGCTCACTGAGGAGCAAGAAAGAAACAAGATTTTTTTTTCCTGAAATTTTTAAAAAAATTTCCTGGGAGTCAAGAAATTATTATAGGTTCAAAATTCAATGAAAAAGCCTTGGTAACTAAAATCATAACTCGGTACAAATGGGGGTGGGGTTGTGAGAGAGAAGAAGGGAAGAAGAGCAGAGTTATCACAAAAAAAGAACTTATGTCCTGGGCTACAAAAATATCAAAAATATCTAGCTCTATCTCCTTGGGGAATTTTGCCCTTCTTCCATACTTTGTTACTCAGTTGAAGGAGAATAGTCAGGTATTATTTATGACATTAGAAGACTCCATTTTGGTCTTTAAAATAGCTTTCAGATGTAATTCATTAGACACAGAGTGGTGTTGTTCTGTGACACAGAACAGAGCATCTGTGCCATCTAACTGGGTCTAACTTGTACTTCACATATTATTATATTTGAAAAGGGTCCAACTGATTAATATTTAATATGATAGTAAAAATATTCATTTAAAGTGAGTCTGGGGATCCTACAGAGCGTCAATTATAGACTAATTACTTTGTCATATCTTTCTTCTTCCTAGGGTGCATTATTTGCACTTCTAAATGAAGTTTGTAAATTACTAAGCACTTGAAAAACACAATGCCTGCAATAATTTACACCTTTTCTGAGTGACTACAGATTCAATTTTATACTCCAGTAATGGAACTTTGAAGTTTCTGCGATTCAGGTCTTGAATGTTCACTTCTTATATTTTTCTCCGTACATAGATTTCTAGTTAGTACCTGTGATAGTTAAGGTTAATTATCAACTTGACTGGATTTCTAGACTCCTGGAAAGATTACTGGATCATGGGGACTCTATGATTGCCGCTGGATTAATCCACTGTTGTTCTTAGCTTGTGGGAAACTTCCATGCTGCTCTCCCCTGAGAAATAAAGCCCTTGCCGTGATCTATCCCCGACCTCTCCTTCACCCTATCCACTGAGATGTGTAGAACTGGCTATACTGAAACAAATGTTCCCTTTATTCCTTTATCTGTTAAAATAATGCTCCCCAGTCTGGCCTAAGTACGGGTGGTCTCACTAACAACAAAGCGGCAACACACGCTGTCGACTGGAATGGAGGCTTGAGCAGAAGCCTGTGATTCCAGAGGTAAGATATAGGATAACATCTCAGCTGAGGCCGTGGGACTCAGAAAGAATTACACCTTCCTGGCAGTAAAGGTGCCAGCCTTGCGTATATCAAAACTATCTGTGCATTGCTAATTGGAGGCTTCTGCCACTGGTACTGCTACAAAGTTTCTTTTCCCTGGGCACTCTCCAGGGACCCCTACCCACTTCCCTGATTGATATCAACAAAAGCCATAAGCTTTTGGAATTCATCCCAGAGCTTCTTGACTGCAGAATATTCTCTCTTTGTCTTTCTTCTGCATCCGTGTGCCAACTGCCAGGTGGGTTAGACTGACATCCTCAGCAGGGGTTTTGGTAGTAGCAGAATGTGCTGTTAGGAGGGGTCCAGTTGGAGGGAGGTGGGTCGTTGGGGCTGCGCCTTTGGTTCTCTTCTCCTGACTTTTGATTTCTGGCTGTCAAGAACTAAGCATCTTTCCTCTGCCATATCCTTTCTCCATGGTGCTTCTGATTTGGAATCCAGCGATTATGAATTAACTACAACCTCTGAAACACAGCCAAGCAAACCTCTCTTCCTTAAAGTTTTGGGTGTCAGCAACGAGAAAGCTGAACGGTGTAGTACTTTTGATACATCGTTTCAATAGTTTTATATCACAAGAATGGGTATGATATCTAAAAGAATCTAGGCGTTGTTAGGCTGAGTTAGGTAGCTGGATAACTAGATACACAGATATCTATTCATAAATGAATAGTTACAGATAGATAACTGGGAAATTAAAGGATAAAGGCACAGAAATAGTACTAAATTGTCTCTGTATAGGACATAAAATTGTGATTTCCTTTCACCTAGAGTCAGTGACAGATAATGCTCCAACCATCATGTCCCTCTTAAATGTGTTTCTCTTGCTCACATTATTTGTGGGAAACAGTATCACCATCAGTGCTTTGCATAGGTCCTTCCTCTTTTATTTTTCTTGCAAAATGTATGGACAGATGTCTTAGTTATTTTTCTCTTGTTTCTGGGACAAAATATCTGACCCTCAAAATTGGGAAGGAAAAATTTATCTAGCTTATGGTTTGTGAAGGTGTCAATCAATATTCAGCTGGCTCCAGGGCAGGGTAGCCTGACTGAGGGGCAACGCTTGATGGAGGTTGTAGCAGATACCAATAGCAGCAAGAGCAAAAGGGAAAAAGAGGGGAGCAAGCCTCTTTCCCTCACTTATATTGTATGCAAGCTACTCACACCAGGGCAGGTGCTGCACTCACACTGCCAATCCCAATGCTCAACAATGAACCAATCACAAATGCTCAATTCAGCCGTATTTGGAAGGCCCACCCCCCATGACCACATGAGGCTTTGGGAGGACATCCAGACACAAACCATAATAGACTTTCTTTTTTGTGTGTTTATTTGTGTGCTTAGGGGTTGTGCTGAGAGGGTCTAGGGCAGGCTAATGTTCAGCAGCTATCCACGTAAAGATGAATAATTAAAAGTAAAATGGATAAATAGAGAGTATAATTTCCACCTGAAGTTTGAAATTTTGTGAAACAAGGTTTCACTAGAAATATAGTTGATAGTTTTATCCCCATTTTCCTAGTATCTTTTAATTAATTCAATTCTTGAGAGAAGGATGATTAATTTTCCTCCACTTGCTCATTAAAATGTTTGTTAAAAATAGAAAGCATGCCTATATCACAACAATAATCAGTAAGTTTATTGACATAACCAAATTCAGTAGGCATGGGCAGTCATTTCAATCTCTCGGTTAGAAATACAAGTTAAATGAACCATACATATTATAGTCTGCAGCTTATCCCACTTTAAATTAATCTTGGTGTGAAGCTGCATCTGTGCCTTGAGTCTCTTCTTACTGAACTGCAACCTACCTTAGTTTCTAAACATAATTAATTTCTAAATTAGGAGTACTTTTTGCAGTGAATAGCTGAGTCATAACCATTCATTTCAGTTGAGCTTCAGCCAGCCAACCAATAAAACTATGCCTAAACAAGGTGGAGCTATAGCTAATCGAGCTGTTTTGATATTGTCACTTCAGCTTTTTGTTTATGAATATTCCCTACCCACATTTGGAGCTGAGCTCGCCACTGATCCTGGGTGCTGTTCAATTCATGAATCATTCTTTGCTCCAACTCTGCAAAATTTAATTGATCTAACATTTTTCTTTTCACATCATTAACTTCTGTTAATCCTTTTAGTGATATCTCCTTTGGTTCAGCTTTTAAGTGAGTATAAAATTATTAACTGAATGAAAGTCATACTAATGTGGAGTTTGGGATGCATATAATTTTCTACTTAAATGATATTTCAAATTTTGTGACAAGTAAGAGAAAAACTACATTTTATATGCTGCCTGCATTTGCATCCTACTGGCTAAAAAAAATAAGTGGTTAAAATTTTCTCGTGAGTCTTCTATTTTTATACTCCTTCTTTGTTTATTCTGATGCAAATTTGAGCCAAACAAATGGCAAAACTTATAGTAGATAAAGGACAGACTTTGGAACTAGTAGACAATATGTTAAAGTTAGTTTTGACATTTAGCTCTTTAATGTTAAGCATGAATTAATCTACCTGTCTTTGGTTTTCTTATCTGGAAGATATGAATAAAAATATGTATCACTCAAGATTGTCACATGAATTAAACGAAAGCGATTTTTTCCTATTTCCAAATCTATATACCACATCCCTAATGTTTGACAATTATATATTAAATGATCCTTGAATTCTGTTTGGTTTACTGTGTTTATCTTTTCTCTATGAAAAACTCTGTACCTTAAGAATTAACCTACAAATGTCATGCCTGTAGTTAATGTCTACGCAGTTTATTCATCCAAAAGCTGACAACGAAGCCAATTATTTATTTTTTCTAAGAATTTGAACTGATCATTATTAAAATGAATTATATGGATGCCAGGGATAAGAAATAACATGAGATCCCTAGAGCTGCCCTTCCTGAAAGCTGGACATGCACTATTCATGAGCATCTGGAATTCAGTCCAATGTGGGAAAAAAGAGCACAGGGCAGCCAGGTTTGCATCCCAGATCTGTCACTAACTTGTGACCTTGAGAAGATTATATAAGTTCAAACTTCAACAGTTTACTCGTTGATAATAGTTATATGATAATTCTCCATACCTTACAGTGCTCACAGAAGAAGGAAATAGATAATTATGCAAAATTTTTGCATGTGATAGTGATTCTAGTGGACACCTTGTAAATGGAAGCTATTATTAGGGTTCTGAAGGATGCTTCTTCCAATTAGCAGCCTACAGTCTTCTGTCTTTACTCTTATGTAGACTGTCCCATTTTTCAGTTGCTTGTAAGTAAATGAAACTCAGCTTATAGCCTAGTGAAGGCTACCTTTGGTAGTTTATTTATATCAGTTCAGTATATTCCCTTTACATGTGTCTAGTGCTGAAGTGAAAGTAAGGAGAAGGGGAAGACATTCATTTAAAATGGGTAGCTTTGTTATCATTCTTTATCAGTTTAAAGTAAAAGTTCAGTTTTAAAGCATATGTAATTTTCAATAAAGAGAAAATATTTTACTTGTATTTAGAAAGAAATCTGTTTTATTTTTGTAGCAATAATATGGTCAACATGTAGTGAGTTTATTACATGTCAGATCCATTTATACATGCTGGAGTTGCAGTAGGGAAGGAAAAATCCCCCACCTCATTTTACTTTCATCGTATGGGACAAAAAATAGCAGAATAAACATTGCTTATTAAATATAGTATCAGGTAATGATGAGTACAGGGTAATGAAGACAATAAATGTAGAGTAGAAGGTTAAAATTCAGGTGTTCTTTTTATCCAGGAATTCAAGGATACTTTTTTGAAAAAGTGTTATTTGAACAGTTAAAGTAGATGTCAAGAAGCATAATTTTATGGCTAGGGATCTGACAAGTTTTATCAAACAGGTCATATGCACCTGGTTGGGGAGAGGATAGACCCTGCAATCACACAGCTCTGATTGCAGACCATATTCAAAACTGTATTGTTTGTTGAGAAAAGAACAAGATCACATTAAAGATGTTTCAGTTATTTTTTTCTTTGCTCTGTAGTTTTTTTTCCCCACCACTTGTGTTTTCTCTTCTTCTGCCTCCACTGTTCCATTGTGGTCTGGTATAGTTTTTGTAAGAACATAGATTCTAGAACAAAATACCCCTCTTCCTTTGAGCTTGCTAGTTTGGCTGGCAATTAGCTTTACCATCTCATGTAATTTATGCTCCTTTTTCTTTTATTACATTATAAATAACTGAACCACATGTCTAAAGGGCAGCTACCCAAATGACCAAAAATCTCGCACACTTGCTGAGTCCTACATAACACACTCTTTGACTTCAGAAGTTTTTAATGAATAATATATTAAATAAGTCAAGGTTCAAAACAGTCACCAATTAAATAGTCCTCTATTTAACTCAGCAGGGAATAGCTCTGGCCTTTCCAAACTTGTACTTCAGAACAAAAAGTGAAAGATATGAATTCATCAAAGAGTTAGTTGTTTATTTTTGATAGTGCCAAATAAATAGAAATGTGGATTATATTACTTCTTTTTAATTAATCTGTCTGTAAAATATGCCTCTAAGACTGTTTATAATAAGGGTTGAGGTTGGGTGGAGACTGAGCAAAAGAAGTATGTTGAAATGCTTTTGTATTTTTAAGGACAACTGAATCTACTTATTAGTGTATTCTTTTGCTATCTTATGTTACTGCAGGTAAAATGAGCAATTCTTGGATAAACTCCATTAAAGTATTCTATATTATATCTGAACAGATTTCTTAAATCTCTCATCACTTTGAAATATATATATATATATAACCTTAGGGCCTTCACTTTGGTTTGGAGATATGACTACCTAGTATGATATTAATAATGATAGGAAGAAATAATAAGAACACCTTTATTAATTCAGCATATATTAATGATTATTCTCTATAAAAGCTCTACAGGCAGGTATATCTATTGTCCTAGTTGAAAAAAAATGATAAAGACAAGCTAAATAATTTTTCAAGGTTTACAATGCTGACAAGGATCAGAGTTTGAGTTGGTAAGAGGTCTGTTGCATGCAGACTCCATGCTTTTTCTTCAAAATGAATACAGGTAATTACAAGCATATTCTTAGCTCTCTGCCTGCATGTTGTAGTAGCTAAGAGTTGAAACTTCATAACCAGGCAAAGCTGAGTAAACCTAAAGACTTTTCAACAAGTTACTTCACTTCTGTCAATTTCTTTTAGCTATCAAATAAGGACAGTGGAACTATGCCATAATAAATCTGTATGAGTTAAGCAAAATAATACATATAAGGCTTTGTAAGTTTCTAATGTATTTCAGTAAATATTATTTTGAAATTTAAAATTTTAAAAATTATCACGATCTCATGTAATTCTGATAGAGTAACATGTCAAGTGTGGTGGTTATTGTGGAGTATCAACTTGATCAACTTTATGATGCCCTAGGGGATTGGTGGAACATATTCTGGGTGTGTCTGAATGGGTAGTGTTGTCAAACCCTTGAGTACTCCCTCCTCTCTTTCATTGCTTTCCTTCTCTGCTTCCCCCTCACCATGAGTGAAGCAGATTTGCTCTGCCACACAATTCTGCCATGAAGTCTCTGCCTGGGAGCTATCTTATCATGAGCTGACCTTTGTGAAACCAAGAGCCAAACAAACCTTCTCTAATTCAAGTTGAAAGTGTCAGGTACTGTGTCTCGACAAAAAGAAATCTGACTAATACAGTAAACTATACCACAAATATCTTTGTCCTGGCAGACTGTTCTGCAGCACCTAGATCATACTATATTAAAGCTTGCCTGTCGCCTATTATAGGGTTAATAATGATGTATACTTTGAAAACCCATGATCCTAATGTTGTGGATATTTTATGTTTTTGCCCTGCACAGAGTTTTTAGAAAAATATATTTACATTTTGTCATACTACCCCATTAAACACTCATATTTAAACTGCTTGGCCTTTGACTTAGAGCGTGCCATTTTTTAAAAACTCAAATTAACATTTGTAGAATATTAAGTGAGCTTGGTCAACGCATAAGTCGTTCAAAGCTTGCTTTGAATGGGCCTACTCTGTGGGAGCAAAAGGATGAAGATAATAAATGAGTAAGGAACTTTTCTCTAAAATTAGTACTTGTCATATTCTAAAGTACATTCTAGTCATTGGATGAAATGTACTAAAATTCAAATGTTAATTCAATTGCTAGAGGGTGAGATGTGAGATTCTGTATTTCCAACACATTCACTGCTGCTGTTGCTGCTGGTCCAGGGCCACGCATAGAGTAACAGGAGCTTAAGGACATCACAGCGTGTCTGCAATCAGAGAGGAGTATTGAAAATATCTATGAACTAGTATAATGCTAAACAAAAGAATCAATTATCAGTGGTGGGTAAAATGAAGAAAATTAGAAAGACCTTGAAAAATTACAAGCAGGAAATATTTATAATATCTATGTATCTACCTATTATCTATCTAACTATCCATCTGTCTATCTCTGTATTTGTCTGTGCATGTGTCTGGCTTTCTATAGGTGCACATATTTCCTAGTTCTAACTAAAGAGAGAGCTTCAAAGTAGTGACACCCAAGAGCAATGATCCACCACAGTGCCCAGATTTTGATGTCTAAAATCTATTATTCAATACAAGTAATTAGGGATTGTTGGAGTAGTTTATTCCAAGACCGGGAGGAGAGAAAACTATGACCTGAATCCAGAACATACTATTATGCCAAAATTAAGGAAGCCCAAAAAGAATGAAAAAGGAAAAATAAAGCAAAAAGGAAAAATAAACAAGTAGAGGATAGGGTTCTCTGGCCCAGTCTTGTATTGCCTGTTGGACATATCTGAATTTCTACTCCATTTTAATCCTGCTTGTTTTTGAAGACACAGGATGTTCACCAGCCAAATTCTTCTTCAGATGAGGTAGCCAAAACTGGTTGTATCCAAGATGGCTGCAGAGTGACCAGACAATCTTGCCCTTCATTACAATCCCTTCTGCATGCACAATGACATACTCCTCAGTGCCGTGAGGAGTTGTCAAAACAAAACAAAACAAAACAAAAAACAAACCAGGAAGAATCTTAAAAGGAGCAGAAAGTGCTGGTGTGCAAATTCCCAAAAGTAAACAAAATGGCCATGCCTCTTTTAATTAGCTTATGCTTTGTCCTAATTTCATTTGTTCTGTAGCTATGGCCTTCTAACTTACAACTAGTATAGAAGTAGATTTGTAAACTCCTGCTTTCTCCTATTTTTGGACAAGAATAAAACTCTCCATTAATGTTCAACCAGTGTTCAGTCTTCCTATTAGTTCCCTTACTTCCAAAACAAAAAATGACCAATCTTAGTTAGTAACAGCCTCAAAAACAGGCATAATTTTAATGAAGAATAGTAGCATATTCTGACCCAAATAATTAAATAAATATATTTTGTTCTATAAGATATAAATATGTACATCACAAAAGAAAAGGTGAAATTTTTTCTTATTGAACAATTCTAATTAATATATGTGGAAAGAAGACTAAAAAAAAGAGAAAGTCATTAGAATACTACAGTACTAATTGTTTCTATTAAGAACCAAATGAAACCTAACATTAGAGGGTAACTGTTAAGTGTGCAAAGTTTCAAAGTTACAACCCCAAAATAATATAGCAGTTTCCCAGGGACATTTAATAACTTCCTAGTGGAAGAACTCAGAGTTTTCTATCTTCACCTTTGAAGAGATGAAAGTTAAAATTGTTCAATGTCTCTGGCCCTTAGAAATGGGCAAATTAAAATAACACTAAGTTTCCATCTTACTCCAGATAGAATGGATAGCATCGAGAAATCAACCAATAACAAGTGTTAGCAAGGATGCAGAGAAAAAAGGATCCTTTTTGCACTGTTGGTGGGAATATAAAGTAGTAAAAAATACGGAAATAGCTAGAAATATCCTCAAAAAACTAACACTAGAAATTCCATTTGATCCAGCTATTCACCTTCTAGGTATTTTCCTGAAAAAATTAAAGACAACATGCCACAAGTATTCATGCACACTCATGTTTATAGCAGCACAGTTCACAATTGCTAAATCTTGGAAGTCAGCTACATGTCCATCAACATATGAATGACTAAAAAAATACATATTTATACACAGTGGAGCATTATTCTGCCATAAAGTAGGATAAACCTAAGTCATTTGTAGAAAAATGGATGCACTTTGAAACCATAATGTTAAGTGTAATGAATCATACACATAAGCTTTAATATTGCATGGTTTCTCTCAGATGAGAAACCCAAAATATAAGGAGTAAAATAAAACACAGATAAAGGGAAACAGGAGATTGACACTTTTCAAGTGGTAAGGGGATCAAGAGATGGAGGGAGATGAAGGAAAGTGGATACAAAAATAATTGAGGTGTGCTATGCACACATACCAACTCCTCATGATGAAAAGATCTTTATGTACTGCAAACGTGTACTAAAGAGATGAACTGAAAAAAGAGATCCTAACATCATGTTTCCTTTGGTAGGATGTATTTTTAGAATGAATCATTACATCTGTGTCATTCTTTTCATTTATGCATAATTTTCATCCAATCATGAAATTTACATCAGACAAGTCCACATTGAGGTACAATCTACAAAACAAATAACATATCCTTCAAATTCAGGATCACTTAAGACGAGGAAAAACAGGAGATTATGGGCTGGGAATTAAAGAGACATGGCAGTTAAGTGTGAAGTAGGATCCTGGATAAAAAAATAATGAAATCTGGATAGGATCTGAACTTTATCCAATATTATCTTACTAATGTTCTTGTAGCTTTTATACTTTAATAATGTCATACAAGTTGTTAATGTTAGAAGAATCTGAATGAAGGCTATACAGAAATTCTCTGTACCTTATCATAATCTATGTCTGAAAATATATAAAAATACAAAGTTAAGAATACTCAGGGAAACAGGGCATGCATGGTGGCACACTCCTGTAATCCCAGCACTCTGGAGGCTGAGGCAGGAGGCTCATTGTGAGTTCAAGACCAGCTTGGGCTACAAAGTAAACTCAAGGCCAGCCTGAACAGAATAGTGAGATCCTGTCTCAAAGACAAAAAACAAAACAAAACAAAAGACTCAGGGAACACAGAATAAGTAGAAGTGGCTCATTATTTGTAATCCCACTGATAGTGGTAAGTGCAACTACTAATTACTATTGCAATACTCTTACAATGAGAAACTATTACAACACTAAAAAAAACAAAAATGGTTTCCCAGTTCAAGCATTCTACAATTGTTTATTTTTTAAAGAAAGCATACCTGTAAGAAGCTACAACAAAATAATTAAAAGACAAAAATTCAAAAATCATACAAAGATTAAAATGAATTTCATATAAGAAATGTTTAATAGCACTGATCACTTTCTTTTCAGCACTTTTTCCAGGAACTGGTAGTGCCAGAGGACCGGCCCTTTAGATCATCTCACCTCTTCCTGTAGCCCTTTCTGCTTAGCTGTCCCATTTCAGTATCACACTTGGTTTTCAGCTCCTACCAGCTTCTTCCTGAAGCAGAGCTGAATTACTTGAACTCATTTACTTGAAACCCTTCTGGAATAAATGATGAGATGCATATTAGGAATATTTTATGCTCAGAAATTTCATTATATAAATAACTTTAATTAAAATATAGAAACCTAATGACTAATGTTCAAAATTCATTAACTAATTAAGAGAGACAAGTGAATTCCCATGCCTTTCTCCATGCTTTCCTGAATTCTCCTGGCAGTTAGTAACTTTGTTTATTGTATCAGACTTTAATTTATTTCATGAGGGTAAAAGTGACCTTTCTTTTTCAGTCTTAAGCAAAATCCAATTTTGATTACTTTTTTCAGTGTCTCCTACTTTAAATGATTCACATTTTGAAAACCTACCATCTGCTAACAATGTTCTCACCGTGAAAGCAGTGATTATGTTTATTACAATTTCACAGGGTAAGAAACTATGAAAAAACATAAGAATAGAAACAGGAGAACAAACATTGAAGGATAAAGACTGAAATGAACAAACCATATTGTTAGCTATGAAATTGAGGAGGAAAGAATTTAAAGTCAAAATAGAGTAAGTTAAGGCAGTAAGAGTGAAGGAAAGAAAAAGACTATTACACAGGTAGTGTTATTGATTTGTGTTATAAATGAGAATTGTCAATAGCCTCCATTCAATCTTATGTTAAGTGTAAGCCTTTGGGAGCTCCACAAAGATTATGGGAAAGGTTTACCTGAGTATAAATTCTCATAGATACAGATTATTGTTAGGCATGTAGTTGAGACTTTAGAGGGCCTTAGGGAGAAAGATGGGTCCTAAATAGCATGCTTTGATACTTATACTTAAATTAAGAAAGAAAGACCTCAGGGTAGAGTCATTTCTTAGGTTTCAAACTCAAAACAACCCCATAGAGCAGAATGACATTTTAAGTATACACATTGTGTGCATTCCACTGCACACTTGGCCACTTGGTCATCTATTTCCAAAACAAGGCATACAGCATTCCTGGTTGATGGAATGATGCTGAGATGGTATTCCAAATTTGACCTTTATCAGTTCATGATTGGAATACATGATTACATTCACTCTAGGGAATTGGTATATGTACATAAGACATTTCAATTCCCTTCTTTTTGCCCTCTCTCTCCATTCCTTTTTATTTCTCCAGGATCAGAGTTATTTATTTAGCTTACAAGACCTTATAATGTTAAATTATCCTATATTCAGATTGAAAACCAGGCTAATAATGCAAAGAACATGTAAAGCATGTAAGACAATTATACTAGAAACATTCTTTGAAGAGCCTTCCCACCTTGGGCTGAGTCTTCATTTAGATTAGAAATTTTTCTTTTGTAATTTTATATCGTAAGTTTCTTATATGATTAGGGACCTACATTTTTTAGATACCACTTTCCAAAGCAACCACTAAGAAAAAAAAATGCTGCTAAACATAAGCATTGCATAAATAAAAGTATGATAATCATTGGAGTTCTGTGGATCGTAAGGATGACTCTTCTGTACATTACAAAGATATCCACACTTTCATTTGAAGTAGAAGCCTTCGTATCACTGGCTGCCTTCTTGCTTGAGAATGTAAGCGTATATCTAGTTTACAATAAATTCTGCTACTTTTGCATGGCTACCTGTGTGTCTTGACTAAACTCTGAAAGGTAGGGCTGCTGGTCCTAGTTTCCCAGTGACAATTATGACTTAATAATGATTCACAAAACAGCAGAAATGAAAGAAAACTGAATAGATGAACCCTCAATGGTATAAATAAACTTTTCTTTTTGTAATTAATTTTTGGTACACACACTAAGACAATAAAATTATATATATATATATGGTAATATTATATATTACTTAAATGAAATCTTCAATTGTATGGTCTATCAAGCAAAGGTTAGCTGTTGTTAGGAAAATAAAGAAAACTTTGATTGTCAGGGTTTATATTATGTGCTTTAAATACATTATTTTGTTACCTACAGCACCTATTATATTGATGAGAAAATTAACATATCAGTGTTACTTCTGTCTCCCTGATCAACATACAATGATTCCTTAGCTGTCTCTATAAAAAACAATTAGCACACATATTATTAGTAAATATAATACAGAATGAAAATTAAATAAACAGTAAATAATAAACAACTGGCCTTTCTACTAAAGGGCCTACCATAACCACTCCCACTATCCACGTTAGTACTTTTTAAAAATGTGTCCAAATTCAAGCAGGCCCTTGACACTTGGCAAAATATATAATGCTTACTTTATTAATTCAAGAACAGTAAATATTTATGAATATCTATTATTGGCAGAACACCATTCTAGATACTAAAGACAGAGAAAAGAAAATAATAAATGACAAGAACTCTACTACTTCAGGGTTTATATAGAGTAAAGAAAGCAGAAAATAAATGCACTTTAAAGATAAAGTGAAAACAAGGTTATAACTATGAAGAACATAAAATAAGGTGACACAAAAGCATGTGACATGGGGAAAGGAAATCATTAGAAAGAAGATGCAGGATATATCACTTTGAAGAGATAACTTCTTATTGGTTCATAAAAATGGAAGGAGGCCAAGATCATGGGAAAAGTGTTCCATTTAGAAAGAGCAAGTTGTGCCAAAATGCAATGGTGCAAATGAGACTGGCATTTCAGAAAAAATCAAAGGTCAATGTGGATAATGATTAGGGAAAGACCAGAGAGGTTCTTCGTTTAGTGCAAAGAGGCCTTACTGTGAAACAAGAGGCATTGTTTCTCCTGAGCCACAACACCTTTGGTCTCAGCATTTCCAAATTTCTGCAGAAAACTGTTTTCAAATGTGTTCTATCCCCATGTAATATTTTCTACTTTCCTTCTCTTCTGAGTTATTCCCCTCTATATTTAAAAGTTTGTAAGTAAGTGCTTATCTCCAGTTATGATTCTTCTAACTGAACTCTTCTCTCGGGCTATTATCCTCGTTACTAACTTTTTCTGATATGGACCTAATGCCCTTACTTTTTGCCTCCACCTATGACTTGGTGGTTGCTGTTCTCAGCTGTAGGGGTTAGGTTCCATGCACAGTTCTTATCACATAATCATTACTGGTTCATGCAAGACACAGTAAGTTGACTTACTTGTTAGTTTGTTCGGTATTACCGTTTTTCCCATTTCTCAGTTCCATTGTTCCACCATCAAACATGCTGGCATATATTTTATTTTTGTGTAGAGTTCTGTGAGAGAAAATTAAAAATAAAGTTTCAGATATGTTAAATTTGAGATGTTCACTAAACATCAAATTGAAATTGTCAAAAAGATATTAGCCATTTGATCTGACTGCCAGGCAACAGGTAGAAGAAAAAAATTTGGGTATTGTTATGTTTTTTTCTCTTCTATTATAATTTCTTCCTTCAAGACAGTTTTCAAGGGAAAACATTTGAGCATTTATACTGAAAAAATTTATTATGTTCAGTATTTTAAGTCTGTTTTTTTACAATGTTTACATAGATCAATATATTACATTATGCCTTATAAATATATTGTCAACTAAAATATTAATTTAATTTTTAAATAGAAAATTATTTCTCCAATATAAAATTCTGGATTTGAAATTCTTAGTTTAATATTTTCTTATATAAAGAAATATATTAATAAATTGATTCTACATGCTAAAGACTAAAACTAGACCTGTGTTTATTACCATGTATCCAACCAAAGTTAAAATGGATCAAGGATCTAAATATTAAAACAGAAACACTAAATCTACTGGAAGAGAAAATAAGTAGAAATATTGAAAACATAGGTGTAGGTAGAAAGAGTTCATGAACAAAACCCAGACCGCACAGAAAATATTGCAAAGAATCAACAACGGGGATCTCGTCTTATTTTAAAGCTTTTGCACAGCAGAAGAAATCACCAACAGAGTGGAAAAGCAACCCACAGAATGGGGAAAATTTTTAACCAACTGTCCCTCAGACAAAGGACTTCTGTACAGACATACAAAGAATTGAGCCGGGCGTGGTGGCACATGCCTTTAATCCCAGCACTCAGGAGGCTGAGGTAGGAGGAGTGTTGTGAATTCGAGGCCGACTTGGGCTACAGTGTGAGCACAAGGCCAGCCTGAGCTACATAGTGCGACCCTGCCTCAAAAATCTAGGGCTGGGTGTTTGGCTCAGCAGCTTAATCACCTGTCTGGCAAGCACAAGGCTGTGAGTTTGATCCCTGGTGCCACAAAAAAAAAAAAAAAAAAAAAAAAAAAAAAAAAAAAAAAAAAAAAAAAAAAAAAAAAAAAAAAAAAAAAAAAAAAAAAAAAAAAAAAAAAAAAAAAAAAAAAAAAATTGAAAAAAAAATTGAAAAAAATTGAAAAAAATCAGGCCTCCCAAATTAAAAGACCAAATCCAAAAATGGCCATCTGAGATAAATACACACTTCTCAGATGAAGAAATACAAACGACAAGTAAATACATGAAAAATGGTCAATATTACCGGTCATTTGAGAAATGCAAATTAAAACAACACTGAAATTTCATCTTACTTCAGATTGAATGGCCACCATCAAAAGATCGACCAATAACAAATGATGAAGGGGCTATGTGGAAAAAGGAGCCCTTGTCCATTGTTGGTGGAAGTGTAAATTGATTTCAACCAACCAGTGTAGAGATTCCTTGATAAGCTAGGGGTAGAGGTTCCATCCAACCTAGCTATTCTCCTTCTGGATATCTTCCTAGTAGAATTGAAACCATCATACCAAGCAATATGTGTGCACCCACATATATGGCAGCACAATTTTTAATAGCTAAGTCTTGGAAATAACCCAAATGCCCATCAACTGCGGAATGGATTAAAAATATGTATTTGTATGCAATAGAGTACTATTCAGCCATAAAAAGGATAAACTTGAGACTTTCATAGGTAAATGGATGCCACTTAAAACTATACTCACATGTGAAGTAAATCAGACTCACATGTATAAACATCCTATTGTACCTCTTGTGTGAGAAATTGAAGGAGTAAAAAAGGTCTGAAGTTTACAATAGACATTGTGAAATGGAAAGAAATTGTTCAAAAGGATAAAGGAACAATGGTAGGTAAAAGGGGAAAGCACAGTAGAGAAAAAGAGAAAAGTGCAAGTCAGTTATGCTATTAGGAAGCTTTGTGCTAACATCTATTGACGAAATTTTTATATCCATGTTTTTTACCCTGAGCAATTACTTTTAAGATAACAATATGTATTGGATTAACCATTGTTCTTCTCCTATTATTTTGTTATGAAATTTTGTTTTACCTTTTCTCCATAAAATAAAAATATTTAAAATAAAGAAATATATTATTAATTTCTTATTTTTTGAACGTATTATGCCATTTTTCCCAGAAGCTTTTAGAATTTTATTCTTGTCTTCAGTGTTCTCAACTAGATTGCATTGAGAATTATAATTGTCTTTTCTTTTTTCTTTTTATTTTGTTTATTTATTTTTAAACTTTTACTAGTACAGCTTTGCAGTACATAATGATCACTTTCATCCTGGGGGCAGATACATTTAAATAGCACATCTTCATTCTTCCTTTCTTCCACTAACCCTCTGTCTCTTGTTTGACCACAACTTCTTTCAGTATGAAATTTTACAAGTATTTAGGCCTAGGAAATTTACCTGTGTTATCATGATACATATTTAATTCTCTCTGCAATTTTGTTTTCTTTCTCTCCCTATGGAACTTCAATTTCACAATTTTGAAATCTTTTCTTTTCTTCTCCATATCTCTTACTCTATAAAAATAATGCTGATTATCCTTTTCTAATACTTTCCTAAGGGTTTCTCAATGTCATCCACCTTACTAATGAATTCAAAAACTGTATCTCTCCTGTCTGTATCCATCTAAATTGTTCTTCAATACTTCTTTAGATAAAATATAATGATTCTTCTTTTATTAGCTTTTAAAGAATTATTCATTTATTTATTTATCTTTTTGAGGCAGGGTTTCACCATGCAGTTCAGACTGGCCTTGAACTCACTTTGTAGCCCAGGCTGGCCTCAAACTCACTGTGATCCCCCTGCCTCAGCCTTCCAAGTGGTGGGATTACAGGCATGTGCCACCACACCCAGCCTCTTTTATTAACTTTTATATTACCCCAAATCAACTGCCTTATGGTATTCCCTTTCAATGTAGTAGTCACATTCCCCATGTATGTAGACATTTGGGCCTGTGAATATTTCTTCTGTT
Organism: Dasyprocta punctata; assembly: GCA_004363535.1. Classification (NCBI taxonomy): domain Eukaryota; kingdom Metazoa; phylum Chordata; class Mammalia; order Rodentia; family Dasyproctidae; genus Dasyprocta; species Dasyprocta punctata. The sequence continues at coordinate 89,170 of RJWM01001691.1, read as the reverse complement.
TCAGCTCTTCTATCAATAATAATGTGAAATTAAACAGAGGCTGAAAGCCATTAAATTCTGTCCCTCTACTTCTAATCGTAAGGAAGATAAAGGAATGAATCCAAGGTGGAAAGAGTTGTGCTTTATGGAAACTCTCATGACCACTTTTATCATTCTACCAGGCAAATCTCTAGTCAAGAACTTACCTTGAAATTATTACAAAGACTATTTGGAGTATGCTTCTATTTCAGGGTTTGGAAAGGGACAACAGAGAGGAATAGGTAGTTTGTTTTGTTTTGTTTTGTTTTAAGATAGAGTCTTGCTATGCAGTTCAGACTGGCCTTGAACTCACTTTGTAGCCCAGGTTGGTCTTGAACTTGCAATGATCCTCCTGTCTCAAGCTCCCAAGTGCTAGGGTTACAGGCATGTGCCACCGTGTCAGGCTAAGAATGTGTGTCCTTGGATATTATTCTGTCCGCTTGCACTTATTTCATGTCTGAAAACAGTTCCTGGGCCCTGACTGTATGTTGCTGTTTTGCAAAAGCACCTTTATAGCAGCTCACTGTGCAATGGGGGCTAGCGTGGAATTTAAACACTTTCTCCCAACTTCTCTCAGTTTCCTTGTACTTCTGCAGATGTGGCTTCAGGGAAGCTATTTAGTAATTTCCAGACTTAGATCTATTGCCAGAGGAAGGCGGTGGATGAGAGCATCCATAGTATTTTATCTTACACCAGTGAATTTTATTCTATACCATGTACCAACACTTAAGCCTCTTAGTTAATTTCCTTAAGGCATCTTTATTCTTCAAGTATATCAAAACCAATAGCTTAAAAATACAATGAGTCCACTTGTTACTTTCTAATCACCTCTGTCTTTGATTAACTAAGAGGGAATGTAAGTGGTTAAAATGAGCAAAGTAAAGTAAAGCAGCTGTGGAGACATCAAGCTGCATTCTGGAATGGGGTTACACAGCTCAGGAGAGCTATGATGAAGTTGCCACCTGGTAAATTCGACACTGGAGAAAACAGATAATTAGTGAATTTTCTCCATTTGGTTTGCAACCACATGTGTAGGGATATAAACAAATCATACACGCAATTGCAGTCAAAAATGAAATTGAACTTATCCTGGAAGCGGATACTCTGAATGTTAATGACTTTGATCCCTGTGTGGTAGAACTACGTATGTTTCATTCCCCTACTTCCCCACAATATTATGAATTTTCAAAATGCTCAGGATGAGCTTCTATCTTAGTTATAATATAATGAGATACATTTTAAGAGGAACACTTTTAAATTTTCTCATAGGACTCTTTATTAAGTGAACCAAGAGAAAATTCTACTTTTTCTGCTAAAGCAATTACAAGAGATGTTTGACTATGTAAAGAAGAAGATATAATTAGCCTTTGGGAAAGTATGAACAAATGTAACTCTTTGTTGAAAAGAAGTAAATGAAAGTTAGGGAGACAAAACTAGCCTTGAAGGAAATATACAAAAACAGCTTCACTTCTCATCAAGTTCATATGGTATATAGTTGATTTAGCTATGGATTAATTAATTCTGAGTATTTTTAGGTATATATGAGTATTTTTAGGTATATATAAGAAGAAAAGGCTACAGTGTAGTCGTTTCACAGTATATTAGATGTAAGTTATCTTTAGTAAATTTTAAAATTTTCTGGTACTTGATAGAACTAGTTGTATTAGATTTCCCCTTGCTGGGACCAAATAGTCAATACCCACAAGTTAAAGTAGACAATGGTTTATCTGGTTGACAATTTTAGATGTTTCAGTGCATGGTCCGCCGGCTTCCTGACAGAAGCATCGTGATAGAAATGTCCGGTGGAGCAGAGCTGTTTGGTTCATGGCATCCAGGAAGAGCAGCAGGGGAATTTCCCAAGGGAGGTTTGAGGCAAGTCCTGCCTCCTTGACCCACCCTGATACACCAAGAACTGTGTTTTATTAATTCCCTGTGCTCCTCCCAAACCATTCAGATCGAAGCAGTGATGCTAACTACTGTATTAACTGAAAAAAAAAATGTAAATTCCTAATGTGTATTCAAAAGAAAATACAGCTTGTCTGTATTGACAAAAAACTTCTCCGATTATTTTAAAAAATTCATGGCATTTAAATTTTTAATGTAATAATAGTTCTTCAACATTTTCTAAACAGTAAAGATATTTTGCTTAAAAGAAAACATATTCATACCTCAGTTGTAGAGTAATTGCCCAGTGTGCAATAGGCCCTAGGTTTGATCCCTATTGCTTCAAGGAGTGAGTGAGAGAGATAGAAAGAGAGAGAGGGAGAGAAAGAGAGAGAGAGAAGTGGGCTAGAAAAGTTTTTTTCAAAAGTGTCTTACATTATTAAAAGTATTTCATTGTCAGATACTCATTATTTTCTTTTATGTACCTATACTTCTCATTATATGATTCTATAAATGACAAAAGAGGATCAGTTGGTCTTTCTATTTTAGTTGATAAGAATATTAAGCAAAATAGATGAAAATGTTAAATCTTGTGTTCATCTGGATGCTCTACACACCTGTCCTAATCATTTTCAATACATAAATTTCCATATCTGTGCTAGGAAATTTCAACATTATATATTTCCTGGAATGACGTCTACATTTTCCAGTCCCAAGATTGAAAATGAGGTAAATTTTTATTTCAGCTCCTCTATAACTTTTATAGAGGCAAATTTTCCTAAATCTCAGTAATGAAACAGTAGTCATCTTTTTTTTCCCTTGGAATCCTGATCAGTAAAGAAATTCTTCATGTGCTATACAAGTCCTTTAAATTTGCGTAAGATATACCCAGTATACCAGAAAGCAGTCAGTCCAATCAAGATGGATTAATCAGAACCAGACTTACCTTCTTTCTTGAAACAGCTAAAAGATAATACATTAGGAAGGGCACTCAAACGTTGGACATGAAGAAATGATTCTCAAGAGATGATCAGTGAAGACGTTCCCTAAGGTTGTCCTGAATGGCTTCATGTGTCATGGTAGATTGAAGAAATGCAGGTATAGTCAGATAGTGACATCCTCAGTGTAGTGAAGAAGTGATGAGGGGGGTCTAGGGAGCCAGACAGATGAAGTAAGAAGGGACAAACAGTGAAGAGGAGAGAACAACATGGAATGGGAATTCTGAGAGCAGAGAATGTGTTCCTATCAAGCATTCACTTCATACTACTTAGTAATAAGTAAACTACTAACTGCCCAGATAAAGAGCCAACTAAAAGCAGAAGTAGTTTCTAAAGATCACACGAATTTAGAAATATGACCTTTTACTAACAGCAAGAGTGGAAAAAAAATCAGAATAATAAAAATTTTGTCTTTGTAGTGGGAAAAAATTGACTCTTCGCTAAATGTAGCTCTTGTCAACCTAACATAAAATAAAAGTAAAGCCTATAAAAATCAAACTTAAGGTAATTTAAGGCTTTCCCAAAGTTGAGGAAGTTTTACAGGAATGCGAAACTATTTAACAACAAAAAAGTAAAAAAAAGATAACTGGACATCTGGCACCTAATATAAAAACCCCAGGTGTAGGAAAGTCCAAAAATATAAACCGTATAGGTGGAAAAAATCAACCCATTGAGGCTAAACCAAAAATTATATAGATGATAGAATTAGTAGCTAAGGGCATCAGAAAAATGCTTTATACAGCATTGCAAATGCTCAAGGAGCTTGAGGAAGTTTAATCATGTTAAATACAGAAAGAGAAGGTATTAAAATCACCAAGTCAGTCATCCAGAGCAAATATCTGAGATAGGAAATAAGCTCTGTGTAAATAAAGGCAAGTAGACACTGCCAAGGAATAAGTTAGAAACTATCCAGAGAGAGAGAGAAGGCAGAGAGAGATAGAGATAGAGACAGAGACAGAGACAGAGATAGAGATAGAGATAAAGATAGAGATAGGAAAAAAATAATAACAGTGTATTCCTATCCATGAATATGATAATATCAAGCTGTCAAATCTATGAATAAACAAGTGTTTAAAGAGTTAAAAGAAGGTTAGAATAAAATATTTGAAGAGAAAATAGTTTAAGTTTTTCCAAACTTGATGAAAACTCTAAATCCACAGACCTAAGAAGCTTGACAAATCCTAGCTAATGAAACAAGGAAGAAACTATTTGAAGGTATATCATAATCATATTGCTTAAAACCAGTGAGAAACGAAACAGAAAAATAGTCCACCAGGAAAAATACATGAGGGCATATTTCTTGTAGAAAACAACACAAGACAGAACAGTATTTTTAAAATACTGAGAGAACCAAATATGTCACAACAATATTTTTTACCTAGTGAAACATCTGTCAAACATAAAGGCAAATTAAAGAGTGTTTCAGATGTACAAAACTAAAATAATTCGTCACGATAGGACATACACAGCAAAAGATGGTACAGAAGTTCTTTAACCAGAAGGAAAATATCAGATGGAAACAAATTTACCAAAATGAATAAGAGTTCCAAAACCACATGGATACATACACTGACTTTCCTAATTATTTAAGTCTCCTTAAGATATAATTAACTATATAAGGTGAAAATGATTGAAGTGTGTTTTGGATTTTAAAGTATAGGCAGAATGATAATAGTAATATCACAAAAGAGGGGGAAAATGAAATTATACTACTTAAGAGTCACATTATTTGTGAAGAAGTACATAACTTGAGAATAGTTTGGGCTAAAAATGGATATGCTAATAATAAAGAAAATAAAGTGATGATTCTAAAGTATTTAAAAATTTTTAAAAGCAGATGAAGGGAAAAAAGAACAAATTGACAAAGAGAAGACAAAGTGCAATGTGTTAGTTTTAGTTCTAACAGTATCTTTATCTTATTAAATTTCACATAATCTAAATTTTCAGTTAAGAGGCAGAGATTGTCACATTGAAAAGGAAGTTAAAAATAAGTGTCTTGTAAACAAGAAACTTACTTAAATACAGACACGATGAAGTTAAAATGAGGGGATATAGCTCAAGGGTAGAGCATTTGACTGAAGTTAAAACTAAAAAATAAATGTAAGTTTACCCTAGTGTGCTAATGAAAAGTCAGATGAAATTACTACACTGTTATCAAAGTGTTCAGAAAAAAGTGCACTATCACAAGAAGACCATTTTGTAAAAATAGAAGTTTCAAGCCATTCAAAAGACAACCCCCAAAAATATTATTGATGAAATCTAAATTTGATAAATAAGTTCAATCAAATTTATGAACTTCTGTACTTTGCAAAACACTGCTACACTGGTAAAAAGATAAGCTGTTAACTCTGAAAATATTTAAAAACTATATACTTGATGAAGTGCTAGAAACTGTGAAAAGTCTGTGGTTTTACTGTAGTTATAGACTAATTGGATTTGCCACCGTTTGAGCTTCATATTCTACTGCATTCTCCCTTGCTTCCCTGAGACCCATGAGCTAATGCTGAGAAAGGGTACTGTACACCTAGAAGGTTTGCACAGCAACTGAGAATTTCTAAGTTTAGAGATCCTTGAGCCTCTAAAAAAAACTGCTAATGAATCTAATAAATATTTTCCCAAATTAAAAAATGATTGGTCTCCTCCTGGAGAGAAAATAAATATGCCCTGTGCCCTGGAGAGAGACACTATTTTTCTTGTTAAAGAATGTTTTTGCATAAACACCTTTGCTCAGATCATGTGCAAAAATAAGAGAAACTCAGATAGAATTGTTACCCAACTTGAAGAATTAACATCCCACATATATAAAGAACTCTCAAAATTCAACATTAAGAAAACCAATAACCCACTTTAAACATCAGTAAAAGATTTGAACAGTTTACCTACAGAAGTATGGAGATGATACATAGCATGTGCGAAAATGCTCTGCAATTTTGCTCTTCCTTAAAAAGTGAAAGATACATTTATCGTATTATCAAACCATTCTATTCCTATATATACTCAAGAAAAAAATTAATATATATGTCCACATGAAGACCTGTATGTAAAGGTTCATGGAATCTTTATGGTCATCACTCAAAACTGAAAGCAAGCCAGATGTTTCACAGTAAGTGAGTGGCTCAATCAATTATTGTACACACTAGCACACTACTCACAAATTAAATAAAAGAAGTGTTGATACATGCAAAACACAGAAGAATCTGAAAATAATGGTGGTGGATGAAAGTCTCCAGACAAAATGTTTGTGCGCTATATGATTTTATTCATAGAAAATTAAAGCTAATTTAAAGTAGCAGAAATCATATCAATGGTTGCTGGGAGCCAGAGAAGAGCACAAGAAAGAATGATCTTTAAGGTTAGCTTTTTCAAGTGTGCCTCCTCCTTCATCTAACTGGACTCTCATTATCTCTGCTGACTTTCCACTTTGCCAATCATGTTATTTGTGACAAGTTTAGATCTGATATCCTCGCAAAATTAATATAGAGGAAAAGATGCTATCACATTTTAAGTAACAGCACAAAACAACTTATTTCCCATAAACTCAGCAAATTTCTGAGGTGTTTTTGAAAATAGTTATAATTTTTGTACTCTCTGTGGAGAAATTCTCCTCTGCAACGTCATTTTGCAGTTGGTCCCAACAAAAGATGGATTCTATTTCCCCCATACATTAAATCTAGGCTTGCCTTTAGTAATGCTTTGGCCAACAGAACTCAGTGGAAGAGACAGCGGGTAGTTCTGAGTTTAGGACTCAAGTGTTGTTTTAAGCCTCTTCTGTCTTAAAACTCTGCCCATCTGTAATATGCGCACCCTGGTCTCATCCTCTGGGTGACAAAGAGAGACACAAGAAGCTGGCAGCTTCAGCTCAGTCCTCTAGCTATGCAGCCTCACAAACACATCACTGAGAGAGGCATAGATTTCCAGCCCTCAGTTTTGAGCGAAATGCAGTAAATAATCCTTTGAAGGCACTATATTTTGAGTGCTTTGTATGCAACAAAAACTGATACATATCTCAGCTCATCACAATGGCCTCAGGGGGTGGCTATGAAAAAGGAGGCTAAATGAGGAAGAGGAATAGAAATGAAGTAGTAATGGTTCTGATGTGAGAAAAAAGGGGGGAGAATATTGATTGGCAAGAAAACATACTCATTTTAAAAAATCATGTCTTGAAAATTCAAATAGTACTTACAGCTATGTCAAATGTAGCATTGCACACAGTAATGGGTTTTAGCTAACAAGTGGTTACTTACAGATTATTATAAAAGGGGAGAAAATAATTAAATTTTTGTGGTGATATTTGTTCAATTTAATGCTGTTACTCATTACGAGGAAAATATGCTTTGGGCTATTTTGCAAAACCTAATATTGGTGATTATAACTTATTTTGTTTATGAAGATTTGACTTAGCATAATTACATGAAAAAAATAACCAGCAGATGTGTTTTCAACAGCATTCTATAGGGCTTTCTAAGATAGCGGACTTTTCAAAGTCCTGACTGATTGATTTCAGTCATTTAAAAGAGAATAAAACTTGTATTCTTATTCTTCCTGGCAGAAATACCAATAATTAGAGAGTATGGGAGACATTAAAAAATAAAGGAAAGTAAAAGATTACTCTTCAGCCTATTGAAAACCTATCATTTAAAGCATGGTATCCTTTGCTTACTCTCACAAGATGTGATTATGACACGTGCATCAAAATAATTTAGCGGCTTTTACTAGAAGCATTTCCATGTTGAATGTATGAATCCTGTCAATCTCTTGGCCTGATGTATAGTTGCTAAAAGCTTCTACTGAGTTTCGCATATAGAACAGGTTTTTAAAGGGGCATAGGCACATAACTAAAACTTTTCAAATTTCCTGGTTTTGGCTGTTAGAATGTTTCAATTTGGCAACCTTATCTAAACAAAAATTGACACTTCTTCATAGCTAAATAATAGAAAATTATAGGTCTCTATGCTATTTATTTATTTATTTATTTATTTATTTATTTATTTATATTTACACATCCAGGCCATCAGTCGTGATTGAAATGTCCTCTTTTCCTGCCTTCCCTGAGATTCTTCTTTTCACATAGGAGGCACAAAAAATCAGAAAGATTTTCCTTTAAATTCAAACAGTAAGTTATGTTAGCAAATAGTCTAAGTTGAAGTTTACACTGGTAATCACCTCTATTCTTGAAAATCACAGACAGTATTTGTCACTTTAAAACATTCATAATTTATAGTAAATTTAAATAACATGCCAGATAAATGTGGCTACGTGAGTTTTCAATGTCTGAAGTCCTAGACATCAAATATTTGCGTGATAAGATCAGACCACGAAGAAGGCACAGTCTCCCAAAAGCCTACAGAAAATCATAAAATAAAATAGAGAGAGTAAAATGAACCAAAATAGGCATACAGGAGTAGGAAAAATACAGAGTGTTATGCAGTGTCAATTCCAAACACTGAAAGTCATAGCCAGGTACATTAGACAGAAGCTGCATTTGTGCTTTGTATGTTTAGGAGTGTGTGTGTGTGTGTGTGTGTGTGTGTGCATGACTAGAATTTCAGAAGGTATTATTTCATTTTCCAAAGAACAATACCTGGTCAGGGTGATAAAAGATGTGAAATATCAGTCACTGAAACAACCTCAGGATCTGTCTTCCTTGTTCCTTCTTAGAGGTGTTCATATTCTCCCTAGGAAGACAAGAATCTACTTTCCAAAAATATAGGATGGATACCAATGAAAAATTAAGAAATGTGTGAACAAAATAGAATACTGTGTGAAGAATAAGCATTTATTTTCCTGTTTAGTAAAAATCAAAGCCATGGTTTTTTTTCTGATTTTTCAATTTTTCCTTCATTTTTCTTTTCTCTGCCTTCTTCTTTTCCTCCTCCTTTTCGTCCTTCTTGTTTCCCTTCTCCTCTTTCTCCTTCTCCTTGTTCATCTTCTTTTTAACTTCCCCAACCAGTAGTATATCTAACTTTGTCTTTTTGGATGCACAACTTTACTATGGACACTTTACCATTCTTATACTCTCACAACTATGAAAAGTGCATTCGAGAGAGTAGTGCAAGCTGTTCTTAGGAATGTATAATTGGTACTAGTGAGTCATCATAGGTGTCTGTCCTTCTGTTTCTTAAATTAAAATTTAGTAGTTTTAACCTTGATATTTAGTTACTGGTGAATCAAAAAGAACAAGTTCTTGGATGCTAGAAATGTATGTGAAGTCTTCACATTAAAATACATAATAACCAGATATTCCATCTACATGGAATGATTCAGTTAGAAAAATTGTTATTTTCAAAAGTATCAGACCTTAAAAATGTAGTCAAATGCCGATGGAAGCTAGGAAAGTAACACCAAGTATGAGTTCAAAGGTGTACACAATACAGTCTTATAAATAGATATTATATGTTTATATAAGATAATGCAGACTACACTTTGAAAAATTAGATAACCATTAGGAGTGTATTTCACAATGTATGTATCTGTCCAAACAATTGTGAAAACTACCATAATGAATAATAATTGTTGTACTAACACATTTTTAATAATGACAAATGGTGCATATCAAAGACTCACCACATGAAAGCTATTCTGATAGATGCTTTGTGACTATAATCTCATTAAATCCTCATAATTACACTGTACGTTAGTAGCATTTAGAAATGAGGATGACTGAGTCAATGCAAATGCCTCTATGCTTACAAAAATTACATTAAACACTTTCCAAAGAATGTATCTTTCTTTTTAACATTACATCTCCAAGAGACCCTCTTGCTTAAAACTGTGCTCTGTATTTCAGTGACCTCTCCCCTTCGCTCATCCTCCTCCTCCTCCCACTGTGCTCAGAAAATACAGTGAAGAGAGAGGATTCGGAATACAAGGACACGCCAACCAGTAAAAGTTTGACTCTAACTTCCTCTCAGCAAGTACAAAAGAGAGAAACATTTGCCGCACATTGCCAGACATGCTTATGTTCCTAATCACACTCCATCTTCATTGTCTTCCAAGGTTCATCTGAAAGTGTCCCTGCAGATACAAAAGGAGGCAGAGGGCCAAAGTACACATTCTCCCTTTAAGTATGGAGTGTGGGGACAGAGTTGATTTTTAAAATCAAGATTGCAGTTTGAAGCTTCCTGTCTCACTGAAACATTTTAGGAATCGATAAAAATATGCCCATTAGACATGCCATTCAGTACTTAGGGTCCCTTCTGTTACTCTTCCTAGACACAGAAAAATCATAGGAACTGCAACAGGAAATATAAAAATGGTTTGCCTTTTGAATTTTAGAGTTATTCAAATTAAAACTTTGCATATGTGTAGTTTTCAACATAAGCCCTTATAGTTTGATCAATGAGGAAGATGCATAAAATAGCCAATAATGAACCATTATTAATGCATGCTGAGAATTTTTTTTTAAAATCAGCAGTTGCAAAACAAAATGAACACAGAAGGCAAACCTGTAACTGAAAGGGTGAATGAGACAATGTAAGAGATGGTGGATGGTGTGGAGTGGCGAGGGGTGAGGTGGAAATCTGAACATATGTGATTTCTTTGAATCAATGTTTATGACTCAATTCTAGCATATTTTTGCGATGCAAGAATGTGGGCTCCAGGCTGCCAGATTTTCTGGTTTATAAGCGAAGCCGGAAATCCAATTTTCAAGTGAAATCTTCCTGACTTTCAAATGTTGGCAAATTTCTTTTTCCTTTTTTTAATGCTATTCAGGCTGCTCATATGTTAACCTCAGTAACAGTGGATGGATATTGATTTCAGAATGTGGGAAGATTTATGGTAATTAGCACTCTATTTGGGAAGATTTTATAGCAGTTTGATTCACTTCATCATTTGAACTCACACTTGAGTGGGCATCACCCAGGAGCTTGCTGCAAATTCAAACCCATAGAGATTCTAATTCAGTAAGTATGGGGTAGGTCCCAGGAATTCTGCTATGGATAAGCCAGTGAACAGATTTTAAGTGAGAAGAAATTTACTACACCAGGGATTAGCAATTTATTACCCATAGTGTAAGTCTAGCTTTGTTGCCTGTTTTTGTAAATAAAGTTTCATTAAACACAGCTACTTCTATTCATTTACATGTTGTCTGTGGTTGTATTGTGCTATGAGGGCAGAGTTAAGTAGTGGTGCTGTAGGCAGTATGGTCCTCAGGCTGTTCATATGTTAACCTCTATTTACTTTCTGGTCTTTTACAGAAAATTTAACTCAGCCCTACATTAGCAAAAAGGGTCCTCTGTCTCTAGGCCTTATAAAAGCATGACCTCATATTAACACGGGTTCAAAAAAACATTGGAAGAAGGGCCATACTGCTGATAGCATTGATTTATAATGCAGGCTTGGCCAAATATTTCTCCAAGCGAAGACTTTGTCGTTGCTATGACAACAGTTACACAAAGATATGTGGAGGAGAAGAATAGAAAAAGGCAGCAGAAATACACTAAATGTTAGACCAGAGAAAAGGACAGTAAAGGTCTTGAGATTTGGCTTTGACTTGCTGGGACGGCGTTCCCACATTCTCCCCCACAGGAGAGACAGCCACATAGGACCGTGCACCGCTGCTCCTTCCACAGGCTGCCCCCTGTTCCGTGCTCTGCAAACACCATCTGTGTGGACTGAGGAAATGATTTTACAAATGAATGAGTCATATGCCAGATCTTTTCACTCGTCAGTAGTGTAGATGAAAGATTGATGGAGGATTAAAGAATAGACCAATGTCGAGTTTCAGCTTTCTCATTCTAAATGTATACCAATTTTATTACCCATGAATAGCTCCACAGACTCTGACTTTTACCTGCATCACTTCTTTTGAACTCATGTAAACTAGCTGCCCTGTTTTCGTTTTGGAAAATTTACAACTTATTGTTCCTTTCCTTCATATCATAACTCTTAGAGTCAGCTTAACTTTCACTCTTTCACTCACAGATAACATCTAATTATAGTCATTTTTTTAACTTCTTCTTGCCATCGTTTGGTTCCAAGCTACATTCACCTCTTTTCTGACCTTCTGTTAGTCATCATCTTATGGACGTTCTGTCTCCATGTTTGCCTCTCCACAATATAGTTTCCACCTAGTAACTGGAGGTTTATTTTAAATACAAATAGACTAGGTCTGGCCTCAGATCATAACTTTTCCCTCCATATCATCCTGTCAAACTCACTTGAAGATTTCTGTGTACTTTCCTACATTTCACAACACCTAGACAGGCCATGGTAGAGTAGGCACTAGACTTTAATGAAATGAGTGAATGAAAAAATGAATAGCAGTTGCCAGATTGAATTTTGACTGTCATTTTTTTTTTTTTGCAAGATTTCAAGGCATCAAAATCTTGTACATCTCATCTGCAAGGACCAGTAATTCATTTCATTCAGAGAAAGTTTAACATATTGAATATCTAAGATCCAAAAGAGGATTGAATGAAATAGAAATATTCAGCAAACGGAAGTCCAGGCCATATTACACAGGCTCATTGTAGGAAAAATAACAAAGTGAGGAAGGGAAGTTTAAATTGTGTGAACATCAGAAAATCTAGGTGGGACAACAGTCTCTAGGAGGCACTATAGGGCCCACAGCAGGGTTACCTTTCTTGCCTATGCTCTTTAGCTGTATCTGCCTCAACAGTTCCCTGCTCAGCCTTTGGCTAACCACAGGTAACTTCAGTCTCAGAATCTATCCATAGGCTTATCAGGACTTATTAGACATATTATGCATAATAGAACTTATTAGAACTTTTTCCATCATGTTAGGGTTTTCTGTAGTATTCAGTGATTATCAAAGTATGGGTTCAAAACTCATAAAATTATTGCGAAACAATGAAACAGTCACACTTACCTGACAACATATTAGAAATTATAAGATAGTTAAGAAAATACCATCAAGCTGAAAATAGTTCTAATTTTTATTTACTTTTGTTTGTCTTATTTTTCTCATAACAAAATCATTACAGAAAATTCAAGAGAAAAACATGTATTTTAAACCCCTTGTTCCTAACCAATCATTGTTAGCAGTTTGGAGTATATAATTTCAAATATTTTTTATTTGTATATAGTCTTCATCAGTTATTCATATTCATGAATATGATGCATGCATGAACTATGATGTTTTTAGATGTGTCAAACTATACATGTATGGCAACATGCTCTTCTTACATAGCTATGTATTAACAACATTAAAATTCAGAAATACACAAATTAAAACTTAAATAATTACAAAAGCTTTATAAGAATTTTTGCTGCCTTTTAAAGGTTGTATAAAATCACATGAAAATTTTTGCATTTATATGAATAATTTTATGTTATTTTGATTCCAATATTTTCCTGTTTTCAATCCATTAAATAGACAAAGTCAGATGGAAACAAACTAGAAATTTAAAGTTATAAATCTCCTGAACTCAAATCCTAAAATGCCTGAGAAACTCTTAAATGCTTTAGAAACACTATTGTCAAAAAACCACAGTATTTTCTCTGTGTCAGAAAGAACTTGAAGCTCACAGACTCATTTTTTGCCAGTGTCTAATTCTGAATACAGTGTAGCAGCTAGGTAGATAGGACAGAACCACAGCAGGGTCACAGTTTAAAGAAGGAAACAGTTGGTCCTGCCAGTCCCTGGGGTCACACTGTGCTAGACACTGTATTTCTGATCTTTCTTTTGACCTTTTGTCTGACCTCATCTTAGCCTAGGGGAAAAGGATAGAAATGAAAAGCATTCCATGTTTTTCTTTTATTCAAAGAGGAAGAGACTCTGCCAGTCACCATTCTCAGAGTTCATAAAAAATAAGATCTTTTAAGGTACATGAAACTATAAACACCTATTGGGCCTCTGTGCAGAATCACTATATTCTCTGCAAAGTACAGCTACTGGTCTAGCCATAATATAAAATCTGTGCTTTCTTTGGAAATTTAGTTCAAATACAGACATCTAATTTTTAGATTGAAACTTCAGTTTGAGAATTTGATCATAAGATGGGTTCATATTTACATCTGGGTTCTCTTGTTGCTATTGAGATTTTAAAGTTAGAAAATGTGCGTATCCATAAAAACAATTCCTGCAATTCATTATTCATTTATTTTCCATTTACTCTCTTTGCATATGGAGAATATAGTTTTGACATGATTTGAGATAGGAATGAATTCGATTAAATCTGTGTTCTGATGTATACTAAATAGATACTAAGTATCCAGAGAAAAAATTTCTTGTGTCTGTCCTCAGTTCTAGGAGAATATCCACAGGAAACATGTTGCAATTGGAGGAGTAACTTTACGACAGTAAGAATCTCCCCAGTAGAGTAGTTACCAGTCTGCATGTGCATAATCTGAAAGATTAGTTCTAATTGGAACAGAAAATGCAACCCTAAAAAATTCCTATAGAGATTGATTTTTATAAAATAATTCTACCTTTTAACATTTTTTTCCCTATTGGAGGTGTAGTAAGTTGCCTGAATATCAGACCAGTTGTTAATGTATGTATGCAAGCATACACCAAATGTCTTTCAGAATTTCTGAGCAGAAGATTTGGTTTCTGGTGTTTTGTCTCTTCTGAATCAGGGGAATAAACCATTGATGCGAGAGAGGCTGCCCAGCAGCCTGGGTCCCCACACCTTGTTCTGAGATCTGGCCGGAGTGGGCAGGTAGGAACTCTTCTATTCAAGTTCTCACCCAAAACTACTTCTTCTGACTGAGATTTTACAATATTTGTGGGTTTTGTTGTTGCTGTTGATTCCCTTGTCTTATTCTAAAATTGGTTGAGAACGCAGGGAAGGGTGATACTTGTTAGACATTTTCCCTCCTGAAGACACTGAAAACAATGTTAGTAAGTTCCATTTTATAGTTGAGGCCATTGAGGCATAGGAAAACTAGGTAATGTGCCATTGTGATTGGATATATAACTCCCAGTCTATTAAATGTCAGATGTTCCGAGTTTCTGGTATCACATCATCAAGGAATGAAATCATGAAACATAGGAGGAGCTTAGGAGACCTTTACTGAATATAAGACTAGCTCCTAGATTTGCAGCAGGGGTCCTGAGTGGGTTCTTTGTCAATAGTATTTCATACAGCAAAATCACAACATGGTGAATATTGGTCAATCTACAATCAATGGTTACAAGTATAGTTGCTTAGTTATACTATAGTACTGGTATAATAAAGAAGAGAGTCATGTAATAAGGGTATATGGTGAGTACCTTTAACTTAAGCTTATCTGTAACTTCTAACATTAAAAAAAACAAAGGTATTCCTGGAGAAGGGTGGGTGGATGAGTCCAGATGTCCTGGTCACCTACCTATATGTCTGACGTTTATCTGAGCTCACTGGACTAGGTAGTGCTAATTACAGTATTATCTCACATTGTTGATTATCTCTAGGGAGACTTACAGGCCTGGCTATTTTTTTTTTATTTTAAAGATAGTAAAATCCAACAGAACATAACAGAGCATAACAGAACAAAGTCAGTCAAGACAAAGCAGCAGAACTGCCACAGAACTTCAAAGAAAGATAATGTGAAAACAATAGCCACTATACTGTATCTTGTCTTCAGAATAGCTGACCATTCCAACAGGTATAGTAGAATTGAAACCAAAAACAAAACAGAATAAAACCAATAAACACAGAAGAAAATAAAGGAAAATATTAATAATAATAATAACGATCAGAGTAAAGCAAAACAGAGAGAGCCATACTGGGCCTCAAAGGCAAAATAGAAGAGAATCCCCCATACTTGCTACACTGCCTACTGTCACCTTCCAAAGAGATGCTCAGGTTGCTGACCAGAGGCCTGGCTATTGCATCTCCATTTTGAGGCCTGACTCTCTCCAGATTTGCCTCCAGTCACAGTCTTTGTTTTTCTCATCTTTCTCACTGTCTTCCTTGAGACTTAATCCTTCTATGAATGCCTAATTATCTTTAATGTAGCTATCAATAATACCACAGTTACACATGAATCCTGTATGAAATCCTGTTAAGAAAAAATACAGCACTTGATGTCTCAAATATTATTATAAAAAGTACAATTACATTCCTATATAATTATTTATGTGATTCTATTTTGCAAAGCAATCAGAAATTTGAATTATTACTTGTATATATATTTTAGTATCTAATTGATTGATCTTCATTTCAATATATTTGATTATTTCTTAAATAAAATCCAGATAGCTAGTCCTACCAAGATCTAAATGAAATTTCCAACATCAATCTTAACTTTGATTTTTAAAGCTATTGTGGAAGAAAACTAACACATATCTGTACACATTTAAGCTTACTAGAGGGATTAGGGGTGTCAGACATATTATTAGTTGTGAAATAAAATAGAATCTACAATAAGTTTAATTACCTAGACACAATTTTTCATCTCTGGGAAACATTTTTCACTCTTCTTCAATTTTGAATATGGGGTTCTGATTTACATTTGTTTAAGATACTGCAATATAAACATAAGTGTTATAGTGCTGTAATGTTCCTGAATACTTTCCTCCTTTGGCACAATTTCTTTTCATGGTCTTGGACATCAGAAAATGGGCTTCTGTGAGGCATAACACAGATATTTAGAAATAGCCTAATAGTGATAGCAAGCCTATGGTATATGTGCCATGACCAGCTTTTTGTTATCACAGAAAGCTCTAAGAGGTTCATCATCACTGGTCTAAATGATAAAATACAGACTGGTTTTGCTATACCTTTGAAAATCAGCTCAAGTTGTCCAACATCATAATCACCTCTAAATCTCATTTTCCCCAGTAAGTCTCTTCACCATCCAGAAAAAATGTTTTCTTTTTCTTTTTCGTTAACAGAAAATTCCATGCAGTTATCTCGAATTAGAGATGAGCAGTTACAGAAAAGTTGTTAGTGTAGACTTCATCACCTTGACAATATACTTCTGAAAAGAAGAATAATTTCTGATCATCATCAGAATTATACCAAAGAAAACTATCATAAGAACAATCCTGATAATCATAATCATGAAAATTAACATGAGTAATTCCCCCCCAAAAATATATGGCACCTTTATAAAGCAATTGATTTCATTCTCTGTAATTACATTTCACATGTGTTTATTCTCCCAAAAATCAGAATGATGAGCTATTAGATGTTTTTGTTTCATGGGCCTTTTTCCCTTTGACCTGAAATGATTTGAGTCTTAGCTGCCCTCTCCATTTTATTTTAATTATGAAATCATTAAAAGCAGATATTCTGACTATGTTAGTTGAAAATGTTAATGAAAGCATATTAGAATTGGCATATTTTCATGCTGAATTTGTAGTAAAGGGCTATTATAGAGAAAAGACAGAGTGAGGTGAATGACCAGGCCAGCTTATACCCCTTCAGATAGCAATGCTTCCTGTTCCTCCTGCACATTTTCATCCCTGCAAATGCCCTCATTAATATCTATGGTTAGTGAGACTAAACATCCAGGCATGTGTTTAATAGAGTCCTTCTGATGATTCAACTGGGTTCAAGGAGGTTCTTTTACTCTCCCAGGCAACTGAATCAAAATTTCTAACATTTTCTTCACAAACAAAGAGGAAGACATTAAAAAACAGACCAAGAGGAAGAAAAGAGGATGGCAGAAAGTGGTAAAATGGATGTGGAAGTAAGGATAGCAAATTAAAAAAAGAAGTGTCTGCTAAATGGGCGTCAGGAAAAGCTAGTCAGGGACAGAAGGTTAAAATTTCCCATGTGAGCGCTGACATTGTGGCTACAAATGCAACTCTTTGGTTTTTCATATATATTTCACTTATTTGACTTGTTCATTCCTTCAAGATTTGATAAGTTTTTGTTGAATTTGTGCTGAATGCTAACAATAAATATAACCATGAGAACTGAGGAGAAAATAGAAAAGATTTCTGCCCTTATCATTTTACATATAACTTAATAAATAATTTTGTTATAGACAGCTAAATTAGGCAGACATATTATAGGCAGTTAGACAGGGCTAGGCCCTCAAAGGAGACCAGTGTAGAAGATGGGATACATTGCAACTGTCGGGGAGACACAGACATAACCTTTCTGGGTCAGAACTCAAGGCAAAAGATGAAACAAATGCACCCACCTATTTTCCCTAAGGAAAAACAGTAGCGATTGATATTCTACAAAGGTATCGGTCACTTTGGGAAAGCCAGGAAGAGCCACTGACTCACTCCTCCAGGAAAAGCCCTGGTTCTGTTTCACGCCCGATTGCTGCATGACTTGCTTCCCCATTTGATTCCCATTTAATCAATATTACTTAAGCAACTAAGCTCATAATCTTGTTGGTTGACCATAGTTTTGTCCCACCTAATGCCCACTTTGTGATTTCCCATTTCTCCCCATCTTGGACCCACCTCACCTCGTGATTTTGATCTAGAAATATCCCTTGACAAGGTAGGGTCCACAGTAACCTACTAGGGACTCCTGTCTCTCTCAGATAGAAGCTTTCTTTCCCCAAAAACATCCATTCTGTTCTTAACATACATTGTTTCTAGAATTCATTCTTTGATTTTAGAGAGCACAGACTTGTATGGGACATCTTGCAGGCTTGGAGTTTCTTTTTTCTATATCAGTTTCACAATTGCTTCTATTAAAATCACTATTTTAAGAATATTCTAAGCTGTATAAAGTCTTCTACAAATCCTAAAATTATAAGACAGTGTTACAGAAATGAACAAGTTATACTGAACAAGAAATTCATCAATTTTAAAGGGTGATTCTCTGCCTCCACGGATCACAGTAGCTGTAGTTTTGGCCCATAGGTAGCATATTCCCCACTCCCTGCTCCCTCCAGGGCTACATTTGAATATGCTAATAGTGGGATTGCACAGTTCTTTAAATCTGCTGGGTCTGCTCCTCTTGGCACCTATTCCCAACCCCCTGACCCAGTTAGATGCCCTACCTGAGTGAGGTGGGTGGGATGGCTAGAGTTATAAACCTGTCATTTTTGAATAATTGTCTTTGTTTGATCTCATTTTTCCCAAAACAAACTCAATAAAAAATCTTCTAGCACTACCTTTGGGGCTCAGAAGTTAAGAAGCACAACCTTTTCTGAGCCAGGCTAAACAAATAAAAATCTTTCGCCAACTCTCCAGAATGCATGCTTTGTTCCTTAGATATCTGAAAAAAGTCTGACATCCTGCTTTCCACAATACATATTCAAAACTGACCCTAAGAAAGTCATCTTACGTTGGTCCTCAAGAAGGTTCTGAACTCTCAATGTCATGTAGGTAAAATGACAGTATACTTCATTATTCTCACTAGAGATAAGTAGTAAGTTTATTAACAAATTGTTTTAATTATTGCAGCTCTTTTTTTGATAGTAAGATTAAGCGATCTTTTAATTGCCACAACCAACTCCAGACCAGTTTGGGAAAAAGGAACATATTATCTGATAAATATCAGGATAATCCATTAGAATACAATGGGAGACTAAGGCCTGTGTATCAACTATAGCCAATGTAATAGAAAAACATATAAGAGTTTCTATATGAAAAAAATAAGTATTTTTTAAAATAAATTAGGAGAAATGTGACATGATGGCTAGATGTTTGGGTTCATGCAATGAAATTCAATAAGAATTTCCAGTACGACTGTGATGATTAGTAGTTGAAAGGTCAGTCTAGGGATCAGTTCATTGGTAGAGAACTTGCCTAGCATAATCATGGTCATGGGTTTCATTCCCAGTACTACAAAATAAAATAAAAAACAAAACAAAAACTTGAAAAATCCAATATACTATTTAAATGGTAGGACTCCAACCACTTCTGTACAGTTTCACATTAAGAGTACCTATAAGGAGTAGAGAAAGTACAAGTGAAAGTATGAGTGCAGAAGCAAGAGATTAGTTGGAGAATGTAAGCCCGTCACATCTACAGAAGTCTTATACAGGGGTTCAACTCTTTCCATGTTAAAACTTAAACTGAGCAACCCAAGCATCACTTTACAGCAGGCAATGTAGCAAGTATGGGGGATTCTCTTCTTTCTTGTCTTCTATTATTAATAAAATGTTAAAAAAAAAAAACTTAAACTGAAGATAATTCCATGTGCCTGAACCTTGAGTCTCACCATGAATACACTTCACAGAAAAATTAAGACAACATGGCATTTAACAGTTAGTGATTTCAATAAAGTGTTCTCATTACACTGATAGTTAAAAATTGTTTTCACAGGAAGATAGATTCTGTGGAGATGGGAAGGGGTCCTGGGGAAAGAGGAGACAGCAGGGATGAGAGAGAAAGGGGAAGTAAAGTGGATGAAGATGTAATGCTTTCAAATACAATACCACAGCAATCATTTCTTCTGAGGTTTTGTGTGATAATGAGAGACCAGGTGGCATTATCTTTATTTTACAGATAAGAAAGTGAGGTTCAGGGATACTCAGGTTTATCAGTGTATTTCTGGTCACTTAAAATTGTATGCTTAAGTTTGTTCCATTGCCAGTAATGAAATCAAAGATGTCATATATTTTAGTACAAAGGGAAAGGATTTATTCAAAGCTGGCTCTGAGAAGAAGGTGGGTCCAGTTGCCTCAAACACCATCTCCCTTTGTGCAGGTGGGCAAGAGTCTTTTACAGTAAGAAACAGAGGGAAGGAGGGAACAGAGAAATAATGAGGATCTCTACACTGGCTTTACCACTACTATTCATCTTCAGCTTATTCCACTCTTTCTATGGAAAGAAAACCTTGTTCTGGCCTCTCAGGGCTGGCATCTTCAAATTCTCACCTCTTTGGGGCTGAAGAGAGGAGAGAATGTTGGTTTTGTGCTAAGGAAGAGTAAGATTGGAAAATTTGCTCATCTCTGAAAGAAAACAAGCACATTATCTTTTAAAGTTCTATTTTGTAATGCAGGTTACAAAATGCCACACATCTAGAGAATCGAGTGAGTTATAAATCCAGACTCATTCTCTATACCAAATAATTTCCATTATTATATTATACTTTGGTAAAATTTAATAAAAATTACTGTGAACACAATTATGGAGAGTGAGAATCATCCATCTTTAAAGCATAAAGAAACTATTTCAT
Source organism: Dasyprocta punctata (assembly GCA_004363535.1). Classification (NCBI taxonomy): domain Eukaryota; kingdom Metazoa; phylum Chordata; class Mammalia; order Rodentia; family Dasyproctidae; genus Dasyprocta; species Dasyprocta punctata. Next base: position 68,280 of record RJWM01001691.1, on the reverse strand, counting down.
GGATTACTAAATTGAAATTCAAAAGTAGAACTTCAATGGAAATTCCTAGTGTGAAAACTAGACCATTTGCATATTTTCTTTTGAATTCTCTACCTAATTGCCAGGGAATTTGCATTTTCCTATCTTATTTTGCCAGGATATCTAATTCATCTGCATATTTCTGTTAATTTAGTTGCTGAAAATGGGTGGCCATTCCTCTCCATAATTAGGATGAACTTTAGCTTCAACATTCTTCAAGAGAAAGAATTTTAGAACATGTGAAGAGGAAATATTTTCACCCTCAATTCTTCTCAATTCCTTTAAATAATGAATAGATATTTTGATATTCTTCTCAGGTTGCCTGAGATTATATAAAGCAGGGTTAATATCGAAGGTATCCTAATAACACATACAAAAATCTACAGATGAATGTAGAGGATTTATCTTTGAATGTACAAATATTTTAACCTAGATATTAGCACTAACAAATTATGCTTTTTCTCCCAGTTCCTGTAATATGCATTACCTTTGGCTGACTTTAATATTAGATCTCTAAATTTAGAATTGTAAAAGAATGAAAATCTGATTTACTGAAGAGGCTTTCAACCTATGTAATTAATGTTCCACATATGGTCACAGCACGTCCTCCAGAATTCTGTACCATTGTACTTGAGTTGCACTAAAGAAAATGACATGAAATGCAAATAGTTTTGCAGTTAACTTATTGTCCCTGTGGCTCATATCTCCTGAGGATATATATATATTTTGATACTGGGGTTCAAACTCACAAACTTGTGCCTGCCAAGCAGGCGCTGAAGCTACTGAGCCAAACTCCCGGCCCTGTATTTTTTGAGGCAGGGCCCCACTATGTAGTTTAGGCCAGCCTTGTTCACATTGTAGCCCAAGATGACCTTGGGCTCACAACACTCCACCTACCTCAGCCTCCCGAGTGCTGAGATTAAAGGTATGCACCACCACATCCAGCTCTTGAGGATATTTTTATCTTCATTAAGAGCAGGTATCAAAAATGGTCTTAAGGTTCCCCCAAGTTTGATTAAACTTTAGCAAGCTGCTTTCTATCTCTAGGTTTTCTAACTTTCTTTTTTACAGCTTTTACCTTAGATAATTTTCTATTGTAAATTATTTCTCTGTCCCTTACAGACATAAATATTTTCCCATCCTTTTTCAATTTTACAACCTGGCATGTCTTTCTCAGTGATACTGGAGCCATTTATTTGAAATGGAATTATTAAAAGAGGAAGCAATTCTATCTTCCATTCTCTGTGAGAGGGTCAGAACTTAATTTCAGAAAATGCCAAGTTGCACACATATTTAATCACCTTGCTGTATTACACTTAAATGTCCTCCAGTATTTTTCTACTAGTTCATCCTACTACTAAAAAAGTACACCATTTCAGTGCTGTGGAGTTCAGTGTCTCCTCTGTTGCCATAGTTGTACAGTTCTCTTTGCCTGATTAACTTTGTGTTAAATAATTTTTCTCTGAATATGATCAATGGTCCAACAAGATCTTTAATGCCATATGACTGGATACCTTTTTGTGCTTCCTGTGATATCTGACAGCAGTGGGAGTCACAATGAGACAGAATGGTTGATGACTAGACCTGAAGGTGAGTCTTTAGCTTATACCCATGGGAAGAGAGTTTTCAGAATTTCAGGACTGTCGTTATCTGTCTTAGGCTAAGGCAGGCATCATCTTCCTTTCAGAGAAAGTTCAGGGTTAAACCCTGATGTGGGTGCCAAGGTAGAATTACCAGGAAAAATGGACCTCTTTTTTCCTTTTTCTTTCTCTTTCTTTGAGATGCATAAAGAAGTTAGGCTTGATTTTTAACTCCATAATCTCAGAAAAGCCCTTTTTCCTGCAGTCAGGGACTGTGGCTTTTGACTAATTGGTTCCCATCTCTGACTTCCTGCATTGTGTTGTGTACCCTTGAATAATGGTGCAACAAACAAAGGATGGGTACTGCTCAGAGAGAAAGACCATTTAGGTACCCTCCTGGCTGCACCGCCCATGGGGATTTAGTCTCAACCTAGTGAAGGAAAGGTCAAAACCACCATTATGCTATATGTTGATTGTTGTGGAACCACAGATGAAGGTTCATTCAGACACCACAATCAGCGGCTCCCAGTTTTGGTGCACAGACAGAGCAACCTATTGCTTAATCTGTCCATTCTACTCATACATTCATTCAGCAGGCATTCAGAGGTTAAAAATTCCAACTCTATTCCCTTGAGGGTATTCCTGACTAACAAGAGTTACTTGGACTCCCCTTTCACTCAAGCTGAGCAAGACTGACAGATTGACTAACTGGGGTGTCCCTTTGGGTCTTACTGGAATCAGGCAGGCAGACAGACAGAAAGACAGACTATATCCTCCTTCCTTTGGGGTTCCATGTGAGTCACTCAAGCAGTGAGCCAGAAATTCTCCTCCAGACCTCTGAGGGGACTCAAGACATCTCAAGGGCACACCTTCCCATCAGGACCTGGAGAGGTCCTTGCACCATCCCGGAGGGCCCAGACTGGTCACCAAAGAGGTCAGATGGTTGCTCTTCCCAACTGACACACCAAATGCAACAGCAAGCAGAAAACACCAAAACACCACCCAGGATTTGGAGGCAGATTTATTTATACCATGGCAGCCAGGAAACAAAGTGAAGAAGGAAACCAGGGAGAGAGATTGACCCTTCCAGGTCACATTCCTAGTAACCCACCTCTAACATGGTCCCACTACCTAATACCACGCTGAGATGCTAAAGTCATCTGCAGATAAATCCACTGAGTATAGTGCCCCCATGTTCCAATTGCCTTCATAAAGGCCTGACCTTGAAGCCGACAAGAATTTGGGGAACATAGTAGATCTACCACTAGTTACCCAAATACATATGCATATTTCTTTTTTTTTGTATAAAACTTTTTGTTGTTCTTTCTCATTGTAGAACTGACTAAAAGCCACCAGTAGTATTCATGTCACAGATTGAATGTTGGGCTGCTTAGAGATTTTTTCCACTTAATCTCATCCTCTTAATCCCAGTCACCCATAAAATCTCTGGACATGAACAAGATATAAACAAATTTTCTGCTAAAGCATAACACAATTTCAAGTTCAAGAACCAATGAAGTCCCTGTCCTAACTGAAACCTTTTGAGTCTGTTCTTTACAATTTGCTTTATTTATCTATTTTTATCAATGTCCTGATCTCCTGAATTCTGACAAGAGTCTTCCATTAAGGTTTGGTGACATCATTTGAAGGCTTTCCTAGCTGGAATCTGTGAACCTTTCTAAACTCTTCCCATGAACCAGTTCTAAAATCTTCGAATTACATAGTCAAGTACAGTGACAACAATGATTTCACTCTCTGTACCTAAATCTGCTTTGATTATTTTATCAACACTGAGACAAAATACTTGAAACTCACAATTTAAAGGAGGAAAGGTTTATTTTGACTTAGTATTTTAGAGGTTTCAGCTCATAGTTGGCTGTCTCCAAGGCAGAAGAAGCATTACAGAGGGGTTTGTGTATAGGAAAGCTATTTACATTTATGGCAGCCAGGAAGCAGAGTGAACGGAGGAAAAGGGGGGGGAGATGTATCCTTCCAGGTTATGCTCGCTGTTACCTCTCTTATCAGGCCCCACTTCCCAATAGCACTCTCAGTTGGTGAACTCATTAGTGGATGAACCCACTGGTGGGTAGCATAGTGCCTCCAAGATCCAATCATCTTCCACTTGCCTTGCCTAAAATTTGGAGGAAATTTCTAGCTCTATATTCTAGTACCTCCTTTCTGTCAGTAGCTTTCATCTTAATTTTACCCCATATTCTCAAAGGGAGAGTAAGTGTCAGTTGAGGTTGTTACCTATGATCCAGAACAAATGAGGAGTCAAAAGTGCAAAGTGGAGTTTGAAGGTCTTGAGTTTTCTCTAGTATTAAGACCCTTAAATTGTCTTAATAAAGCTGACTATATGGCCTGCATGATGGGTCAATTTGTTAGATCTCAGAAAAATTTTGGTTCACTATTTCCAACACTACAATTACCAGAGCATGCTGATGACAGCCTAGTTTTCAGGGTTGTGTTTTTTATTTATTTCTAATATCAGTCACTAGTTAGTTCTGTCCTCCCTGGTCTTATTTTCACATGTAGCTTTTTATGACATTAATGTGGGATTATTGCTTCCTTTGAAATTCATATTTCTGAGCCTCTGTTTTTTCTTTTTTCTTTTTTCTTATTGTTATATACTCTGATACTGTACTGAATTGTTCATATATCCTTGGATGATGTCCAAAGTGATTCCTTCCTCAGTATTTCAATTCCCACCCTCTTCACCTTTTGTTACTATTGTGAACAGGATTTTTCTGGACCCTTTGAACCCCTGTGTGGTATCAATTGTGGTAGTCAAAAGTCATTAGAGTAAGCATTTATCTAGTGTTAAGTATGTCGTAAGCAAAGTAGTAGGCACTGTACACATGAAGTTTACTTAATCCTCAAAGTGAACTTATGATTTGGTGCTATGATTTGAGTGTGTTCCTCAAAGTTTCATGTACTGGAAACTTGGTCTCCAGTATGGTGGTGTAGGAAGATGGTGAATCCTTTAAGGAGGGAAGCTTATTGAAAGGTGCTTGGGGCACTGGGACACCATTCTAGGAGAGATTGATGCTGGTATCATAGAGTCAGGTAGTTCTTTAGAGTGAGTTGCTACACAAAGAAGCAAGTTGGTCCTTGAATTTCTCTGGCTTTCTGTCACCATGTGCTCTCTCACTGTCATACACACACCTGCCAGGATGAAATCCACCATGTTTTCATGGAGAAAGAAGCCCTACCCAAAGCCTCAGCCTCTGTGCTTTCCAAACTTGGTTTTTTAGCCTCCAAAACAATGAGGTTTATACATTTTAACACTTTTCTTTATACCCATTTCAGCATCAGGTACTCTGTTATAACAACACCAAATAGACCAATATAGGTAGGTGCCTCTTATCTTTACTTTATATGATGAGATAACTGAAGCACCGAAATTAATTGTCCAAGTTCATACACCTAACAAGTAGAAGGGTTAAATTCAGGCTCAGTTTCATTGTTGAGATTACTAAGAACTCAACTGTAAGCAACACTGTTTCATCCCTGTACCAGGGCATGTATTATTCAAATTTATGGCACTAATCTTCTTATCATATCAAATCACATTGATTTTTATGCTAAAGGCTCCTTAATTTTACTTCAAAATAGTCATCTCACACACAAAATCACAAACAAAAAATACACAAATGTATTGCACTGCCTTGTTAATACAATTGGGTGCCATTCTGTTTATAACTACTGAAGTATGAGAAGAGGAAAAAATAGCTCACACATCATTTTTTGCCAATATGCATCTGTTAAGATATTTTCTTAAGACAGAAAAAGAAAATGAGAGAAAGAAATTAAGAAAGTAAAGAGTGAGACAAAAAAGAGAACGAGAAAGTGAAAAATGAGAAAGAGTAGTAGAAAGACAAAAAGAGGACAGGTAAGAGAGAATATGAGGAGAGGAGAGTGAGAGTGAGTCTTTCAGGCTTTGTGAAATATTGGTCAAAAAAGCTTTCTTCAGAGAAATGAGCTGTGAGTAACACTTCCTTTATGACCATCCAGTGAGGCTACTTGACCTTTACTTCATGAGAGAAACTATTATTATTTTGTTATAAATTAAGATGCTATTTGTTTCTTGTTTCTGTACTATTTGGTTGGACAGAGAATGGTAAAATTCTATGATGTAATTCTTGGCTTATCACTAAAAATTAAATTGAGATTTCAAACCAACATTTACCAGAGTTCTGTTGCGAGAAATACTACAATGCACTCAAAATGACACAGTGATTTTCTTCTATTGGTATGTAGTTTCCAGGGAATTTGAGAGGTGATAAGGAAGCGCAGTTCTTTTAATCTCCAGACATAAGGGTGACAATCAAAAACAAGCAATGGAAAAGAGCAACTATACAATAAAGTAAACAACAACAGCAACAACAAAAACCCTCACTCCAATGCCTAATACATGTCATTTTACCTACCTACTTGTCTCTATTTAAAATATTGAGTTTTATATGGGTAAAATTTTGATTGCTAAATGATGAACTTCTGGTACACAAGACTTGATAATCCAAATTCTGTTATACCCTGAATCCCGATTTTTTTTTTTTACCATTTTTTATGGTTATGTCCATGTGTAGTATCTATACCGTCATGACAATATTACATCCAATGTCATCCTGCATTCTTATACAGATGCATATGTGTGTGGATGTGTGCAAATAATCTGTTTTCTTGAATCTCCAATCAGCCAGATAACCATCTGAATACATTTGTTTTTATCTTAATTTAATTTAATTTTATTTTTTTGCAGCATCAGGGATTGAACTCACAACCTTGCGCCTGGCAGCCAGGTGCTTCAGTAACTGAGCCAAACTCCTGGCCCTGGTTTTTTGAGGCAGGGTCACACTGTGTAGCTCAGGCCGGCCTTGCGCTCACGTTGTAGCCCAAGCCGTTCTCGAACTCAAAACACTCCTCCTACCTCAGCCTCCGGAGTGCTGGGATTAAAGGCGTGTGCCACCACTCCCGGCTATTATCTTAATTTTAAATGGTTATAATCTGTGGTTTGTGGACTTGCTGTGGTTTGGATTTTGAATGTCCCTGAAAATCTCATGTTTTAGAGCTCAGTCCCCTCCCTGCAGCACGAGTTAGGGCAGTAAAACACTTAGCAGATGGGGCTACCTTAAGGAAGTTACCTCGCTGGAGAGACAGCATTTGAAGTAATATGGGGACCCTTGGCATCTACCTTTGTCTCTTGTCTTGTCCCAGTCTGAACAGTTTTCTTTACCACGTGTTCCTCACTGAGATGTTCAGCCTAGCCAAAGACATAAAAGCAATGGGATTAATCAACCACAGACTGACACCTGTGAAACTCTCAGCCAAAATAAATGCTTCCTCTTTTAAAATGTTTTTTTTTTTTTTTTCTGGGATTTAGTCACAGTGACAGTAAGCTGATTAATATGAAATCCGTGCCTGCCTCTCCCCTGGACCATAGCTACATGTCCACTGAAACTGCATTATTTGCATAGTGGAAGAGTCATACTATTATACTTCTTACTGCAGCATATTTGATCCACATTTATTTTCATGGCAGGACTTTAAATAGCAACACGTGATGATTTTGCAAGTGAAATATAGCCTCCAAATTTATTTTCCTTCATCACTTTATAACTGATGACTAGAATCTAGCAAAATACCAGAGCTATTTGAAAATATTCCAGAAACAGTGGAGGTTGTGCAATAAATTCTGAGTGGCCTGGAGAGTCTGGCTTTACTCTCCACCGTATGTAGGTTTACCCAAGTCAAAAGACAGAAAATCCTACCTGGGGGACATTTGAGATTATGAAATTTGTCAGTACTGTGACCTGCTGACTCTAGCTTCTACTTTTTCTGTATACCCTATTTCATTTTTCACTATTTCAGGCTATGCTTAACTTGTAGACTGCTTTGTCACCCTGTGCCACAGAATCTTGCCCCAATCCTCAGGACAAGCACTTCCATAGGACATACAGAAATGCTAGGATATCAATCAGTAGCTACCCCTCTACTCCCACTGCCTGCTGAGGCCATGTCTGATATTCAGAAAAAGAATGACTAGGAAGAAGGAGCTGTGACAAATGTTAACTGACCTCAGGGGCGTCTCTCCAGATGCTTCAGGGAAATCTGGTCTCCCTCTAATTAAGGAAAGAATTATGAAGAGATCGTGGTAAAGATTATATAAAACTCCATGTATTAGCAGAATATTCTTGTCCCATATTTTTGTGTCAGGTCAAACCATTACTTGTGTCTATCTGCCTTGGCCTAGACCTCTTAGTATAATCCAGTCTTCCCACAGGGATCTGCAGAAATATAGTCATCCATCTTCTCATTATGTATGAGGGTAAGGATTCTCGTAGGCTCCAAGCCTTGGTAACAGTAAAGAAAAACAGACCACGAAACAGACCATGTCAGGCATATTCATTCCCCATTGCTGTTACAACAAATCATCACACTTAGAGTCTCAAAAACAACACAAATTTGTAATCTAATGGCTAGGTTAGAAACCCAAATCAGGTCTTACGAGGGGTTGGATTTTTTTTTTTCCTGCAGTTTCCAGGAGACAGTCTGTATCCTGGCCTCCTCCACCTTTTAGGAGCCATCAGCCTCCCTCAGCTGTTAGAGCCCTGTCCTCAACCCCTACACCAACAGTGCTGCATGACTCTCTGACTTCCTTCTCTCATCACAACTCCCTCTGATAGTTTCTGTCTTCCTCTTCCATATTGAAGAAATTGTGTGATGTTGAACTCACCTAGCTAATATAGGATGATATTCTTACTTAAAATAAGGTGATTAGGAATTTTAATTCTTCTTTTTATATAACCTAACATGTTCCAATTAGAATGTAGTCATCCTAATTGGATGGTGGCAGGGTTAATATCCTACCTACCAAACGATCTGCAACCCCATAACTTGCCTCCATCTCTGGTAGAAACTGCTATATTCATTGTTTATTTTCATTATTTCTCCTTGCATGATGGTAAGAAGCATCTATCCAAACCTTACCATTTTTCTGGTTTCCACTTTTACTGTTCACTTGATCAATATCTCAATTTCCATCTGTTTTTTATATACTATGTTTAGTCTTAGAATTCTGTTGCCTGGGAGACACCTACAGGATTGGAAACATACTAAGAAACCTAGAGAGAGGTTGTGCTTTACTTGGAAATTGAATCCTATGTTTGATGTCAAAGAGAAAACCTTTAGAGAATAAGACATATGTACCTAAGGAGGTACTTTAGAGAAATGATTAAGGGAGCTTTACATATAGCAATTGGCACTTTATGCATGTGTCCGGACAGTCAAATTCAAAAACAGATATTTTGCAAGCTATCATTTTTATTCTTTGTAGCAAAGAGGAACTATGATGTTTTAAAAGGAGGTATATGTAAAATTATAAATTGGACAATTTAATTAATATATTGAAAAGCAACCGGTGTATGGTACAAATGGAACTAACAAGAAAACTCTGGTTCTTACTCTTGTGAAGACACAAAAGAAGAGCACTATGTGATTACATAGCTTGGTTCTGCCCATCCAAGCACAGTTATGCTTGCTGATTGTCTCTAGCAATTAGCATTTTCAATTTCACAAAGCAATTATTTGAATTCTTTTTTCCTAATGGATTTTATTAATCACATCCATCATCCATAAAAATAGCATTTATTAACTCTAGCAGTAAAACATTTAAAAGGTTGTGTTTGTTTCTTAATCAGAGAGGCAAGCTTTAATGAAGAACTACCCCCAAAGTAGTTTTTAATGTGTTTATCAGGTGATATCAGCAGCCCAGCAAGGGAGTAATGAGACAATCTTTGCAGAAACCAATTCTGATTCTCTGTTGAACTCCCCATCTGGATTTTTCTAAGTTCCACAACCTCCTTCCAAAGCATGCATTAAGGGTCTCTGTGTGATAGATGGCTACAGTTGAAAAAAATACCATCTGCTACATGTAGGTTATTAACCTCCATGCTAGAAGAATACACAGAGATGGATAAGACCTAATAAATATCCTCAAAAATATCAAGAGTAAGGAAGATACTTGATAACTGAAACAAAAATAGGTAAATGGGCTACAATATGACAAAACACTATGAAAATATTCTAAGTATAGAGCAGTATCAGGGAGAAGCGAGAGGAATTAATTACTGGAGGATAAAATGATCTCTCAAAACCATCTGTGAACTTAATTGATGGTTACATTTATGAAGAAGGCAGCATTTTAGATAAGCAATTAAGGACATATGGGATTTTGATAAGTTGACTCAGAAAAAGGATTTGGCAGGGGAAAGATACTCCACAGGGCCCAAGAATGAGTCGTGATGCAGGTATTACGTGAAGGCATTAGACAACTTTAATGATTTCTTATTACTCTCAATGAAGACCAGAAACCTTAAATCCTCTGTCTTATGCATCTACAGCCTCTGGTTTCTATTAAAACTTTCAGCTTCATCCTTCATTTCCACTTACAACAGGAACCTTTATGACCACTTTTGATCACTGCGTGTATTGAATTTCTTTGGTCCAGAACCCAGTCTCAAAATGTCCTCTTCTGTGCAATTGTGATGACTCGCCTTCCTCTTTTCTAGTTTGCTTGAATCCTAACTTAGCCATCCTGGAGGAGGTCTTGGATTTCAGTTGTGCCACAGTAAGTGTGGCTCCAGTCAGCAAGTGTACTGTGCCTGTCCCCTGTAGCCTTAGGGCCTTCTTACATGCTTTCCCCTTCACATGGCATGATTTCACTCATTCTACCTCCAAAGCTTCTATAGCCCCATCTTTAGAGCAAAACCTGACCTCCTTTATTTGGGGCACATTTCCTTGTTACCTAAGCCATGGTTAAGCCCTTCTGTTACATGTCCTCAGGCAATCTGGTGTCTTCTTTATTGTCATTAACATATCAACTAAAACTAGATTAGGAAATTGCATTATTTGTCTTTCCATCAAGAGAGTAAATCATATCCCTTCTAGCCCACATACTCTTTGTATGCCAAGCAACCACTAATTTCTTTAAAAATGCTATCGAAGAGATAGGATTAGGAAAACTCACTAGAACTAGATTGGAGGAAGCCTTCAGTTTGATGCAAAAGATTTTGTGCAAAGACGACAAGGATATCTATATTTATAAAAATAACTTAGAGGCTGAACCGATGTCCGGATATTGACAGTGGACAAGTGAAGCTATGCAATGAATTAAAACTCTTCTCTTAATCAATTTGAAATAGACACAGAAAGTTAGAATTCCTTTTAGATTACTGTGTACGTAGCTGTCATCTTACCCTTCATCGTTCTCTTCTTCTCTATAAAGTCAACATTCTTCATCCTTCTAGTTTATCCTGCTATCTACCTTCATTATATGCACAGGCTTCCATTGATCTTGTTCTGATAATAAAGATGAAATGAATTTTCCAAACCCTTCAGTTCCTCCTTTATTCCTTTTGCAGATATATTTCTTAGAGACATGATATTTTAAATTGTCTCCTTAACTTTTGCACTTGCAAAAATTCTAGTTATTTCTGTACTTTATTCCAAACAGATGGGTTTGTTCTCTTAAAAATATGAGCCTCCATTTTTCTTATTTATTCATTAGTAAAATCTACCACTCTTCTGTGGGTGAAAGTTTTTATTTCCAGTCCCCTAAATCTGAAAGAATGATAAGATCTGAGTGTAATGAACACTATTGAAGTTGTCTGTTTCACCATTGTTCTTGGAAACCTGTACAGAAATTGCAATTTCTTCTTTTGGTCCTGGCAGTAATTAAAAACTAGAAGTGGAATTTAGAGCAGTTCACCTACCATTGCTTACCTATTTCCATTAGTAATAATTTAAGCCTCAACCTCAAATATTCTGGAGCACAGATAGATTTTGGATACCTAAGCACTTTAAACTCAGTCTACTAACCTGAACACCTGGCAAAAAAATGAATGAGTGAATGAATGAATGAATAAATAAATAAATAAATGCAATAATTTGCATTCTACTTGTTTCAGTGAGTTTTTCTAGGGACTGAATGATTCTCTTTGCTAATGGCTCTTGAAGCTACTTTGCCTCCAGTACAGGTGCCCACAGATGATAAGGTCAAACTACAGAGTTCACACATCAAGATCCTTGCACCCTGGCTTGTGGAATTCTACTCCTGAAGCCAGAACCTGCCAAGACTTATACCAGACACCAGCAGCCTACTGTCTGTGATCAACACCCAAAAGCTACAGGGCTCTGCCAAGTTCAAATTCCATGGAAACCATATTTACTAGTCTAATGTCTACACATCTGCCGGGTGACATTTTATATTATGGAAATTATTGTAACAAATCATTTTCATAATATAAAAATCAACCATCTGAGACAGCAGAACTATTGCAAATTGATAAGACTAAAATCACTTAATACAGATCTTAGTTAATTTAATTCCTTAAAACTAAGTCTGTAGGTTATGCCAGTTGCAGTATTTGGCCCCAAATTCTATTTCTTTTCTTATCTGTTTCCAAAGTATGTGCAAATGTTTAAATCTTAGAAGTTGAACTAAATAAAACTGTTTATTCTATGTGCAAATTCTAAAATGACATGGCAGTTCAGCAAAAAAGATAAAATGTTAAATTATTGTCAAAATTTACCATATTGGGAAATGTGGTTTATGTATCCCCACTCTCCTAAAAAGTACCCTAAGGCTTCTTCACTTAGGCAGAGCTTGTTCCAGTAATCTAACATCTTCTGGAGACAGCACAAGCTAGGCTGCCCTTCTTGACATAGTTAACCATGGTCTAATGCACGCACACACACACACACACACACACACACACACACACGTGCATGCATGCAGAAAAGAGGGATGAGGGAGGGAAGAGGAAGAATTTTACCTACAAGAAAACCATTTCTCCGGGCTGGGGACATAGCGCAGCAGCACAAGCGTCGGCCTGGCAAGCGCAGAGTCCTGAGTTCGATTCCTTGTACCAAAAAAAAAAAAATCATTCCTCCTCCCCTGTGGATTAATGAGTAAACCAAGGCTCAATTTATAAACAATTTTAAAAACAATTTCTCTTGTGGAAACTTAACACTGTGTAACAGCCACATTGTTTCTTTCTAACAATGAAAACATGGAGAATCACATTATGGCCCAAAATAAAGGTCCTAGCTATCTGATTTATCAACTTTGAGAGCAGTCTCCAGTTTGAGTTAAAGCTATTGGATAACTGACAGCATATAGAATATAGACAAGCATTCTGCCACAAAAGCATAACAAGGTGATGTGATGGATTTGTCAATTAGCTTGATAAATATTTCTGCAATGCACACATACATCAAAACATCACATTGTACCCTATAAACATAGGCAATTATTTTTTGTCATTTGAAAATCTAGTTAATTAATTTTTGAAATTCAAAACAAACACATGAACAAAAAGAGAAGCTGAAATCCAACTCCAAGTAAGGTGGGAAACAGCTTCTAGATATGCCAATTTTCATGTCTATTTCCTACAGTATATCAGCTCATCAGAGGAAATCAAGCACTGAAGGCAACTGCCTCCAGAAACATAAATTGTGTGTAGCCCTTTTGTAGTTACAAAGTTGCACCACTGAAAACAGACCCTATAGCAAATCAGAGAGGTTTAAATTGAAGTTGGAGTTAAAATCAGGTATGTCTTACTTTGACAACTGAACTTGCAACCTCAGGTCATTATTGTTTTTCTGAATCTTCCCGCTGGCATTGAGATATCCCAATGCTTTTAAATAAAATACTAGAACTCTATTACCTATAATTGAAAGTTCACTCACACTTTAATACTCTATTTCCATTTTGCAGGAACCATAATCTTTTTGAGAAATACTGGACAAAAAATAATTACACATTTAAAGGACTCAGATTTTCAGATAAAGACTTTACATGCTGCCTCCTTTTCATAGATCTTTTTTGTTTATCTCTGATTGATTCTTCGCACAATTGTTCTATATGTAAATGGTATTCCTTGAAAAGGTTTGTTTTTTCACTAGCGGTAATGCTGAGCTTCCCTAGTACTTGGCCACACATAACACAGTATACTGCGTGTCTTTGACAGCACACCTGATATCAAAAGGGTATTTTTCACTTTAAATTAAAAAAAATGTCAACCATGTTGATATTGTCATCACCTTTAAAACTTAAATCGGCAAAGTTTCACCTGAAGTAAAAGAAATCCAAGCAATCTTCTAAAAGATAAGGAAGAACATGAAATGCATGATAAAATCTTTCATTTCTCCAGAAAAATATTATTCAAAATAGTTATTTCTCAGGAAATAATTAGAGTTCAGAAAAGATTGTGAGTTCAGAAAGAATGTTAATCCTTCTGGTATTGCACTGAAGCCAGTGTAGGATTAGGAACTAGTAGAAGCAGTACCATCTTTGAAAATAGAGAATTATTTTTCATCAGTAACTAAACTTTTTCCATTCAAGTTAGGCTAATCAAATGAAAGCTTCAGAAGGGGCAAAATGATATATAACTTGTTGCAGCTCCATAGATTGTAGAAGGTTGAATGCCTTTCTAAGGATGCACATTTATTAATAAGTTGCATGGAAGGATAGAAGGATGAGGGTGGATGGTTAGTGATTTTAATCTGGACCGTTACTTTCACAATAAACTACAGGCTGATTTGTAAGGTCAGAGTTTAGTTATGTTGATACCAGACTCTTGCAACCTAACCTGCTTTCTAATTACTGAGTGTGATACTCTTGCTTCATGAAAGTTACACGATAGTCTCACAGGTACCCCAGAAAGTCCAGAGCTTTCTTTCAAGAATTGACAAAGAAGACATTCTCACTCTTGGTTCACATAGTGGAAGAGAGGTGTGTCAGGGACAGTCAACCTTAGAAGCTTAGTAATCTGCTTGACCACAGCAAATGTTCCAGAAGTGACTATGTAGCAAAAGAAAACCAAAAGAAACCTTCACCAAGAGATAGTCTAATTGGACCTCTCTTGTCTCTTGCTTTTTAGAACTTGTCATTACAATGTAGTAAAACTATGCTTGTATATATTTGTTATGTGTAGAAGTTTAAGGAATAGGGAAAACTGATATTGTGGCATGAAGCAAGAAAGAAAAGGACAGCAAGAATGAGAGCATGAGAGAGAGAGAGACAAAGACAGAGATAGAGACAGAGACAGAGACAGAGAGAGAGAGAGAGCGCAACAGGTTTACTGGTGTTTAAATTTCTGTCCTTATTCTGTTTTATGCTGTGATAAATCTCACTCATTATTATTTGCTTTTAAGACAAGTATAAAAAGCTAACTCAAAGGTAAAACAGCTTCAAGATCTCATAAAATAATTCTACTGAAGATCTATATATACCAGTAGAAAACAAATCGTTAATTTTAGTATGTTTAAGATATCACGGTAGCGGCATGAAGAGTGCTTATAGCTCTGCTTGCCACAAGGAATGGAGTATGCGATGACTCCTGAGGATTTTCCAAAAGGCCTAATGCAAACTGCAGAGCACTATGTGTAAATGCAGTATTCTGTGAAGGCACAGTTGTATGCAAGAAATAGCAACAGCTTAATTGGCAAGATGTGTATGGACACAAAGGGACAAGATCAGAAAAAAGGTGCTTGCTATGATGTGGTTTATCCTAAAAACAGTGATGGACCACCGAAGACTTTTCCAAGTACAGGAGGAACGCATTCTAATCTGCATTAGAGATAAATTATTCTGCTTTGTAATGTAGAGGATAAGCAAAGGAAGCTTATATTGAGCCTGCTTAGTGTGAGGTTAAAATAGGGGCTTTAGAATGTGACATAGGAATGTACACAAATTATCAAGGAGGCTAAAGAAGAAAATACAGATATTTTCTCACTAACTGAAAAATGAAAACATTTTTCCAATAACTAAGAAAATCATCTCTTTACATCACCTGCTCTTACAGTACTCCCAGAGGGTTGGTTTTATCAAGTGTTTAGGAATGTACACCCTGTGTTTAGGATGGAAGTCAAAGTAATTTCTAGAAAAACACCATGAAGTTTCTGTGTAATGGTTGATACATTGTGTCAACTTGAGAATTGAGAAGGGTAAAAGTTTATCTAAGAGACTCACTGGGGGCCAGGGTTGTCACTTTGTAAACATCCTGAACTTGTGGAAGACTGAGGTTGAAATGGTGTGGGCAGGCAGCCTGTACTCAGTATAAAGGAGGATAACAGGACTGCTTTCCCCTTCTTTGCTCTTCTGCTTTTTTTTCCTTTTTGTCTTCTGCAGTCTTGAACTGTTGCTCCTGTGCCATGCCACCCAGCTTTGGAACCAGCTAATTATAAACTGAAACCTCTGCAAACTGTGAGCTAAATAAACTTTTCCTTCCATATTTTTGGGTGTTGGTGTTTTTTCTCAACAACAAAAGAAAAGTAACTAAGACAGCCAGTAAACAATTGTTATTTGGCTAAAAAATTTGAGATGCAGATTTTGAAAGAAAGTATAAAATAAAATGTGAAGAATTTAAGACAGTTGTAATCTAAAACTCCAACATCACCAAGTTCATAATAGTTTCAAAGGAGAATTACTGAGAAAAGAGGCTTTACAAAATTCTAACAGACTAGAACACACTATTCTTCTCTCCATCCAAGGAGGTATGAATTGTTTCAAAGAATGAAGAGCCTTCCAGTCACCATTATTTAGCAAAAGGGAATGTATGAGTAACCTGGATTTTCCCATTATATAGTGAAAACCTAAGTAATACAGTTGGACCCAGCATGACCTGAAGTTTCTCAACTTAGTATAGTCACCTGTGAGTACCTGGACTGGGCCTTGAGCTCCATGCCAACTGGTTTTGAGCTCCTGCCTTAATCATGGGTATATGTGGTATGTGTGCTGGCATATGTTCACATGCACATGTACATATGACCACTTTCTTCCAAACCAAAACTATAAGAAATAATGTGAAGCAATTGATCTAGTTCAAGTCATTAAAATCTAAAATTCTAAAATGGTTTTGGCAGGAAACTACAAACAGTGATTTAAATATGAATTATCTATTGAAATGGTGTATAAAACTCAGTATGCTGTTTCATAATACAACAGAGTATAATGTGTAACTTTAAATTTGTGATAGTTTCCAAGTGGATATTTTACAAGTAGGATTCACTAGACTCAGTCTTCTATAGAAAATTCATATAATTAGATGAGAACTTGTCCTACTGGTTGATTTCTATCAATTAATTTTCATGATTAAAGAACTATTTTTACTTTTAGTACCTTTGATTAATTCAACACAAGTTTATATAGTCTTATTCTAGCTATTTGCTCAAAATACTCATGTTCTAATTTTCATAAATTGCTGTTTTGCCATGAATCTGTAGAAAATAAAATACTGCTATACAGAATTCTAGTAGTGTGCACAGTTAGCAGTGTAATTTTAAGGAATACATTTTTCATATTATACATTTAAACCAGTTTTTTAAATTTATTATTTTATAGCAAGAGATAAATTACACTTTTCAAATACAAAACTGTGTATGTGCTCATGTACACTGTTACAAAATTCTCTGTGAAGTCTTTGTTCTGCAGTTCATGAATCAAGTCTCAAGGATACCTTTCAAAGATCTACATGTACATGGGATACATAAGTAGCAGTATTACCATAATATAAAAAAACTAGAGGATATTTATAATCCTATAAAGACTGCTCATTTTTCAAACCAATGTAATCAGTATTTCTGATGTAATGGATGAGGATCTACTGCTGTTCAGGCGGGGCTCAGAGAATCACATTATCTAAATCAAATATATTGAAGGGTTATGTTTAGAAATCTATGATGTCATTGCTGAATTTTCTTTCACCTATTAATTTTACATTTCTGAGATGATGATTAATTTAATTGATCATAACAATATAGTATGCATGTCTCTTATGTAATGTTATAAATACCACTGCATATATAAACATAGTTTTGATATCAACTAACAAAATAGAGTAGAAAATATTTCTGTTTTAGAGACTTGGAGGTTTGAGACAATCTGAATATCATGAATTGATAAATATATCCATTAACGATACATTTATGTAAGTATAATCATTACAAGGCACTATTTGCCAGTATTTCTGTTATCAATGCTGGGTTAAAGATTAGCAAAATATCAAAATAGATTTTTTTAACTTCTTTTATTTCTGATAGTTTGCTTTCATCAGTCCTTTTCATGTGGTTTAGAAGGTACAACAGATCAACATTTCTTAATCTAAGGGGAAAAATCACGATAATAATAGACTATCTATTTTACAAAGAAGGAAATATACCATATATTTAGGGAACAACAGAAAATAGTATCACTCAGCTATTAAACTCTTTTTAAAAATAAGGAAATGCTATAACTAATATAGAAAATTATTTAATATTGTTAAGGCTTCATTTCTAGACATTCCTTTTGTTTTAGTCAATTCTCTGTTTGCAAATGTGTTGTATGAATTATCTATTCCTGCATAACAAATCATATCAAAACTTAGTGTTTTACAATCACATACACTTATTATTTCATGTTTTATGGGGTAAAAAACACAGGTGTAGCTAAGCCTCACATCCTGGCTTAAGATCATTAATGTGTTTTCAGTCAACCTGTTGTTTAGAACTTCAGGCATCTTAAGGCTCATCTGAGCTAGAAAATGCACTCATATGGCTACAAATCTGTTGGCAGGATTCAGAAGATCTAATTTTAAGCTCATTCGTGTGGCTGTTCACAGTTTCCCAATAATCCATTTCCATCTCACTCATGTGACCTTGCCTAGGATTTCTTTGGCAACTGGTATCCCGCAAGATAAGGAATTCACATAGCATTAGAGAGAGACACAAATTAGAAATACAGACTTTTTATGACCTAATCTTGAAAGATATCCTATTCCTTTTGTCATATTAAATTCATTAGAAGTAAGTCACTAATTGCAACACACAAACAAGGGGACAGAAGATAATTGCAGGAAACCAAGTAATGTTCCTTGTTAGTTACATCTCAGTAACACATGGGGAACTCTGTTTAGTACCTGTGAGTCCCAGAGAAACTAAATCCTATTATGTCTATTGGAAGCAACTTTTAAGACCAGCTCTAGGATTCTTCCACTTACAGAAATCTAGGTAGACAGACTGAATCTGAGTCACTTTCTTCACGATCTTCACCCTCCACACCTAGCACTTGTTTTTCACTGCAGAATTCTCTTGGCAATGGCACTTCACAACCCAAAACTCCATTGGCACAGCTGCTATTAAGCACAACCATGGTTTCAACATGACTTCTCAAGGCATACTTGCCCAATGGCACTCATCATAAATATTTGTATCCTAGTCCAACAGCTTCTCTAAAAATCTCTTTGGTTGACTGAGACTCAGGACAGCTATGGTGATCTAACTAAGAAGACATTACTTGAATCAGTTTAAAAGCTATAAAGTGCAGTAGATCTGTAGCAATTCTTAGTAATGTTTTGTTTTTTGAAAGAATTTTATGAATCTCTTAAAAGTAGGCCAGAAGGACTTCAGTGGTTGTCTTAGTTACTTTTGTCATTGCTGAAACAAAATACCTGGTGCCCAAAGTTAAAGGAGGAAAAGTTTATTTTAACTCACAGTTTGTAATGGTTTAAGTCCATAGTTGGTTGGCTCCAAGGCAAGGCAGCATGGCACAGGAGAAATAGTCCATGGCAGGACAAGCAGAGAAATGCATCTTTCCCTTTAAATTCCATCCAGGTTACAAGGCTATTGCTTGGTGCCACCTGATTCAGAGTGAGGTCTTCCCATTACCCATACCTAGAACTACACTAGCTCTATCAGTGAAGTAATCCAGTTATCACACACTTAATCCAATATCAGCCACCTCCCAGTATCACGCATCGGTGATCCAGCCACCTATGGGCTCATGAAACTTTTAGGGGGACATCTAGTTATAAACTGTAACAATGATATAGAGATGTTGAAAGAAAAAGCACATTTCTTGTATGACAAATTCAAATATTTAGCAATAAATATTTACCTTGGCAAAGACTGCTACATATAAAGAGAAATAGCATTATTCCTTTAGATTGCAATATTGCAAATTAGATAAGAAGAAAATGAAGATGAGTGCTGCATGTGAGACTGGGATCATAATGAAAATTAGGTAATAAAAGACTGGTTTTGTTTCTAATATGGATTTTTTGTATTCTTTTACAGACAGGATCCACGTGAACACTGACATCTAGATACATACTAACTAGAAATCAGTATTTATCAATTTGTAGAAAGTTCTCAACATAAGAGTGATTAGCTTTGGATAGTTATACTATAATGTAACCACTTAAAGAAATGCATCATTTTCACTATAATTGTGTTATAATTCATATGAAAAATTGTGTGCTGATACTGGGAAAATACAATGATGTTTTAAACCTTTATATTTCAAATCTGTTCCTATACCTGACAAGTAGTCACATCAACAAAATTGCATGGATAATGAATTATTTTCTCAGAGTTCTTTCTTTAGTCTTTTCATTATCCTGATTTTTTTCTCAGAAGATAAATTAGTCTGTCAATAAGGATTTTAAATTCCAATCAGTCTTGTGCTAAGCTATGGGAATACATGCACAAGATAAACAGCCAAGGTCCTGTCTTTTCTTTAGCTACTCAAAGACATAGCCCAAGCAGGCATCTTTTGCCTCTCTCATCTGCTATGTGTAATTTTTTCTACTGAATATTTTCCATCAAATTCCAAACATGCTGACATCTTTTGGTAAAAATAAAATTTCCCCATGATGTTACTGTCCCATTTCACTTCACTTTGACCCAACTGATCATTACCTGTTTACTTGCTTATAGGGCAAGCCACACACTAGTAGTTTTATTTCACAGATAGATTCTCTTTAGTCTTTTTGTTTAGAGGGGGGTGGTATTTTCATTTTCTTTGACCTTTAATACCTGGAATAGTCAAGAATCTTTCTTAAGACATTTTCTTCTCTCTACCTCAGTTTCGTATTTGGCGATATCTTTTAGGCTCAATGCCTTAAATTCTACCAATATGACAACTTTCAAATTTATGTCACTACATGTAACTCATCCCTAAATTGTAGTCTAGTAAACTTGACTGACAGCTTTATGTCTCTACTTACAGATAAGTATCTCAAGCATTACATTTAAAATGCAGTTTTTTGTATTTCCCATTAAAGTTGCTGATTTCCAGCATCTTCAGTACTTCAGCAATCAGCAACTCCATATTTAAAGCTTCTCAGTCCAGACACATTAAACTGATCCGTGACTTTAATCCCTTAGCATGCATTCAATCACCAGTATCGACAATGGGTGATCAAACTGTATGATGAATATTTAATTAAAAATAACACAATAAAAGATACATTGCCATTAACCCACCTCAAAAAATTCCTCCTTGGTTCAAATATACCTATTTCATAGTTCCGAAGCAGATGTGAAAGTCTTCTTTGTGGGTGATCTTTATGAATTGTGCTTAAAAGAAAAAAAAAGAAGTTGAGTGCTACTACCGAGTGTCATCCAGTGGAAAGCCAGGTTCATAAAAACATTGCAGTGTGTTCCTGTGCATTTTATTCACTGGATCTGACACTATATGACTTCTAGTTGTTCCCCAAATGCAAAATGACCACAAAAGGTAAATATTTTGATTAAGTTGTGGATATCAAGGAAGTCATAGCAGCACAACTAAAGGTATTCATGAAACAAGACTCCCAGAATTGTTTCAAATTGGTCAAGAATAAAAGAGTAAGTGTGTTTGAAAGCAAGGAGGACTATTTTGACGGGATTAGTGGCAAAGCATCTTCTACTGTAATGCATTTAAAAATTTTAATCCTTTGCTGTATTTTTTGACATCTCATATGATCACATTCCACCGACTTTACCTTCAGACTTTACCTTCCATTGTCTATCAACTCCTTCATTTCTTTTAAACTACTTTTTATTTATTAGTCAAAAACTATGTAAATATTTTTAGAAATAAAACAAATGTAAGTTGAACATAAAAACATAGATTAAATAGGAAATTATGCAGATAGACTTGTCTGACACTGACTCAACAAAAATACTCTCAAACCATAAATTTGCCACTATTCAGTTTGTGCTTCGAAGAAACAAGGTTTACAATGATCATATAATGATATAAAAGGCAATTTCTAACAAGAACTAATAACTCTTAATACAAATTTCACTAAACAAAGCACCTAATTACATGAGGCAAAAATGTGAAACTGGAGGGAAAATCATAGACCCACAGATATTACTAAAAACTGCAAAACACTTCGCTCAGTAACTGACAACTAAAGAAGGCAGAAAAAATTGTAATGGAACATTAGTATCAGCAACATCATGCCTCAAGTGGAGCATTATACTAAATGCAATAACTGCACAATACACAACACTCTCAGATTCGCAAGAAATATTTGCCCAAGTAGATCATGTTCACAGTAACCATAAAGACCTTAATATATCCAAAGAAACTGAAATCCTGCAAAATATTCCCTTTACTTCTATAACCTTGGTTTCAGCCACTCTCATTTGCTCTCTGAGCTGCATAAGCTTCCAAATTGTGCTTGCCTTCTTCAATCTATTATTAGTATTGAAGACTCGTAAAAAGGCAGATCAGGAGCTCAATTTCCTAAAAACTACTAGTGGTTTCACTTCTAGTTCAGTGTAAAGATGCAAATACGCCAACTCACAATCATTATTGCATCAGGAATTATTTCTCTCTCCATCCATGTCATGTTCCTATCTTGATTCTTTCTTGGTCCCTTACGCAGGCAAGGTCTTTCCTCATAAGTCACCTTCACATTCGATGTGCTTCACAGGCCTCCCTTTTTAATAGCCTAATGATCTACCCCTTCACTAACTTCAAAAGATAATAAGCTATTTAAATAAACCTTCCCGGACAATTCTACCTAGTACTCTGCCATTTTAAAACTTTCTATTTCTCTGTGATGTTATATTATTCTTTATGACACCTATCATCTTTTAACATACTTTATACTTTTCTCATTGACTTCTTTTTTCACTATCTTCCTGTAATTTCATGTAAGCTATTGAGAGCAAAAATTTTTATCAGTTTGTTTCATTGCAATATCTCAATGATGGGAATATAGTACATGCCAAAAATATTTATAGTGAAATGAACTTCTAAATGAATGAAATAATCTTAAAATTTAAATTAGGTTAACATTTAAGGAGGAAAACATAAATGGGAGAAGAATGATGGCAAAAAATAAGAAGTGAATGAGATTTAGAGATATAGAAGACTTGCTGAATATCTTAAGGAATATCTTCACATTCATAGTTACGATTTCCATGATACCAAGGAAATAATGAACTCTGAAAACCTGACTCTTCTGTATATTCCAGCCAAGTGCCTCTTGCTTTCAGCTAATCCTCTCCAACTTTTGCTCTGCTGGATGCAAATTGTCTATTCTTTTTGAAAACCAATTCCTTTATCTTTAACAACAGGAAAAGAAGGCTTATCCCATTTGTCCATGATCAAACCTCCTCTTTTCATTTTTTATATAATAAACTCCACCAGTGTAGATTTTTTTTTATTTTAAAGAAAAAACACAAATAAAAACAATGTTACAAAATGTCAAAACAAGATTCTAAGACAGAAACAATAGTTAGTAAATTATGCATCTTCAAAGTAGTTGCTCATATTACAGGTTATAGGCATTATAAATTGATCAAACAATATAAGCACAAACCTCTTCAATGAACTACTACTAACTAGTAGTATAACTAACAATTATAAATTGTTTATTTATTTTTCCTTCTTTTCTCCTTTCCTCCTTTCCTGTTTCTCTTTCTTTTTAGACAGTTCCTTACCATGTCTCAATATCTATTGTACATTTTGAATCTTATTTACTATTTTCACGTCCTACGCTAGGGATACACTATGATGTTTACACATGCAAGTCTGATTTATTTTACTTATGAGTATGGTCTCAAGTTGCATCCATTTACCTATAAATATTTCAGGTTACTCTTCTTTATAGCTGAGTAGTACTCCGTTATAAAAATAGCACATCTTTTGTACCCATTCCTCAGCTGATGAACATTTCAGTTGTTTCCAAGATTTAGCTATTACAAATTGTGCTGCTATAAACATGGGTGAATATGTATCACTGTGGCATGATGTTTTTAATTCTTCTGGGCAGATATCCAGAAACGGAATAACTGGATAAAATGGGATCTCTAATTCTAGGTCTTTTAGGAATTTCTACACTGATTTCCTTACTGGTTGAACCAGTCTACATTCCCACCAACAATAGAGAAGTGTTCCTTTTTCCCCACAACTAATGAAGCATTTGTTATTGGATGATTCCATGATGATAGACATTCTTGCTGGGGTGAGATGGAATGTCAGTGTTCTTTTAATTTGAATCTCTCAGTTGACCAATGGTGTTGAAAGTATTTTCATTTATTCACTTGCTATTTGTATCTCTTCATCTGAGAAGTGTGTGTTCACCTCAGATGCCCATTTCTGGTCCGAGTCATTGAATTGGGCGGTGTCTAATTTTTTCAATTCTTTATATGTTGAACATGTAAGTCCTTTGTCTGAGGGACAATTGGATATCATTTTTTCCACTCTTTGGATTGTCTTTTCACTCTGTTAAAGATTTATTTTGATGAGCAAAAACTTTTTAATAAGATTATATCCCAGTTGTTGGTACATTGAAGTATTTCTCATGTGGTTTGGGTTTTGTTCATGAAGTCTCTGCCTAACACTATGTCTTCAAGATTCTTACCTACTTTCTCTTCCAGTAGATTCTGTGTTTCTATTTTAATATTTTGATCTTTAATCATTTTGACTTTAGTTTAGTGTATGGGGATGGACATGGGTCTAGTTTTAGTCTTCAGCACGTGGTGAAGTAGTTTTTCCAGCATCATTTACTAAAGAGGCTATTTGTATTCCAGTGAACATTTTTGGCCTCTTTGTCAAAGATAAGGTGGCTGACTGAGTTTGCAGTTTTATCTGTATCTTTTAATCTATTCTACTCGCCCTCAGATCTGTTTTGTGTTTGTTTGTTTGTTTGTTTGTTTGTTTGTTTGTTTTGCCAATACAATGCTGATTGTGTTACAAGAGTTTTGCAGTATAATTTTAAGTCAGGCATTGTGATGCCTCCTGCCTTGCCTTTATTGCCCAGAATTGCTTTTGCCATTCCAGGTCACTTCTTGTTCCAAATGAATTTTAGGAATGTTTTCTCTAGTTCTGTGATGTATGTTAGTGGCATTTTTATGGGAATTGCAATGAATCTGTATAGCAGTTTTGAAAGTATGACCATTTTCACTATGTTGGTTCTTCCTATCCATGAGCAAGAGATATCTCACCATTTTTTATATCCTCTTTGACTTCCTTTTTCAGAGGACTGTATTTTTCAATATATTGAACATTTAATTCCTTTGTTAGATTGATTCCAACATATTTCACTTTTTTGGATGCTATTGTCAATAGTGTGGCTACACTAATTTCTCAGTTTTTTGTTTGTGTACATGAATGCTATTGATTTTTGAGTGTGAACTTTATATCCAGCTACACTACTGAATTTAGTCATTAACTCTAGGAGTTTTTTGCAGTTTTTTGGGTCTTCTATATAGAATATTATGCCATCTATGAATGATGATAGTTTAACTTCTTTTTCTATCCTTATTCCTTTTATTTCTCTCTTTTCTAATTGCTCTGGCTAATGTTTCCAGAACTATACTGAATATGAGTGGTGATGGTGGACATCCTTGTCCTGTACCTAGGTTCAGAGTGGAATTTTTCAGTTTTTATCTATTTAGTATGATGTTGGCTGTTGGTTTGTCATAGATAGGTTTTATCAGATTAGAGTAAAGACCATCTATTATGATTTTCTGTAGGATTTTTACCATGAATGAGTGTTGGACTTTGTCAAAAGCTTTTTATGCATCTATTGAGATGATCTTGTGACTTTTGTGTTTGGCTTTGTTGATATAATATATTACATTTATTGATTAGCATATATTGAACCATTCCTGCATGCCTAGGATGAATCCCACTTGGTCATGGTGTATAATCTTCTTAACGATGTGCTATATTCTGTTTGCTGGTATCTTATTGGGGATTTTGGCATCTATGTTCATTAGGGAGACTGGCCTGTAGTTCTCTATTTTGGTTGATTCCTTCTTTGATTTTGGCATCAGGGTAATATTAGTCTTCAGAAATGTGTCACAGAGTATTGCTTCACTTTGAGTCTCACTAAAGAGATTGAGGAGCATTGGCATTAAAGCTTCTCTAAATATTTTGTGGAATTCAGTCATGAATCCATCAGGACCTTGGCTTTTGTTTGTTAGTAAGCTTTTAATTAGATTTTCAATCCCAGTATCTGATACTGGGTTATTCAGAATTTTTGTATCTTCTTGATTCAACTTTGGTAATTCATATGTATCTAGGAATCTATCCACTTCTTCTGTGTTTTCAATCACATGAGAGTAAAGATTTTCAAAGTAGGTATTGATGATCTTTTGAATTTCAACAGGAACTGTGATGATTTCACCTTTTTCATTCCTCATTGCATGCATTTGGTCTTTTCTTTCCTTTTTCAGATAAATTTAGCCAGGGTTTATCAATTTTATTTGTTCTTTCAAAGAACCAACTCTTCAATTCATTAACTCTTTGTGTTGCTTCTTGGTCTCCATTATGTTAATTTCTGCTGTGATCTTTACAATTTCCTCTCTTGTATGGGCTTTGTGTTTATCATGCTTTTTCTAGAAGCTTGAGATGTAACGTTAGTTTATTTGTTCTCATTCTGTTTTCTGGATGTGAGAATCCACCACTACAAACTTCCCTTTTAGGACTGCTTTCCCATAAGCTCTCGAATGTTGTATCTGCATTCCCATTTATTTGTAGATATGGTTTAATTTGTTCCTTAACTTCATCTGTGACCCATTGGTTATTTAGGACAGTGTTATTTAATTTCTATGTTTATGTAGAGGTTTTTGAGGTTTCTTTTGACATTAATTTCCAATGTCATTGCACTTTGGTCAGATAACATGCAATCGAATTATTTCAATTCCTTTGCATTTACTCGAGCATGTTCTGTGGGCTAGTATATGGTCTACTTTAGAGAATGTCCAATGTGCAACTGAGAAGAATGGGTATTCTGATGATGTTGGCTGGGGCACTCTGAATGCATTACTAATTCCATTTTTTCACAAATTTGGTTCAGTTCTGATATTTCTTTGCTGATTTTTTGTGTAGTTGGTCTACCTCTTTGTGACAATGGGTTATTGAGGTCTGCTGTTACAATCATGTTATTGCTTAATTGATTTTTCGAGTCTATTAGTAATTGCCTTATATAGTTGAATGTTCCTGTATTTGGTGCATACATGTTTATAATTGTTATATTTTCCTCTTGAAATTTTCCCCTAGCAAGTATGCAGTGACCTTCTTTTTCTCTTTTGACCATTCTTGGTTTGAAGTTCACATTGTCTGCAAACAACAGATACCCCTGATTTTTTCTGAGTTCCTGTTGCATGGAGTATTGTTTTCCATCCTTCGACTTTCAGCCTATGAATTTCTTTTTGAGTTAAGTGTGTTTTTTCTATCCAGACTATTGCTGGGTCTTGTTTCTTGATACATTTTGCCAGTCTGTTTCTTTTGATTGGTGAAACTAGGCCATTTACATTGATAGTTATAACTGATATACACTGACTTATCTTTGTCGCGATATTTTTCTGTTGTTGGTTCCCTGCTTTTCCACTTCATTTAATTGCTTGCCCTGGCTGGTGCTTTCTTTCTGGTGTTGTTCTTGGAACTGTGGTTATTTTTATCTTTGTCTAGAATATCTTTCATTACTCTTTGTAGGATTGGTTAGGTGTTCATGAATTTCTTCAGTTTTTTTTTTATGGAAGTGTCTTGTATGTACATTAATTTTGAAAGACAGTTTTGCAGAATACATCAATCTGGCTTGGAAGTTTTGTTCTTTCAGACTTGAAATACTTTATTCCAAGCTGTTCTTGACTTGGGGTTTGTGTCGAGAAGTGTACCATGATTGTGATGGGCTTTCCTTCATAGATGATCTGTTTCTTTTTTCTGACACATTTTGGTGGTCTGTTCTTGTGTTGAATTTCTAGAATCTTGGTTATTAAATGTCTTGGTGTAATTGTATTTTGGCCATGGCTGTTTGGAGTTGTATATGCTTCATCTATTTGTGTTAAATTCTTTATCCATACTTGGGAAGTTTTCCTCCATTATGTCTGTGAAGAGATTTTTAATGGCATTTCTGTTGTCTCCAGTTTTCTCCTTGATCCCAAACAATCTTATTTTATTGTTCTTTGCTTCATTTTGTAGCTATTGGATTGATTTCTTATGGCATCTTGCTATTTTTAAAATATCTTTCTTTTGATTATCACTAGCTATAATTCTGTCTTCAAGATCTGAAATTCTATCCTGTCCTTCATTCAATCTGTTGCATATATTTTCAGTGGATTTTAATCTCTTGGGTTTCTGTTTGGGTGTGCATCATGGATTCCATTTTTTTCCTATGTTGGACATTTTTTGTTTCCATCATTTTTCTAAGCTCATATGCTCTTTTATCTGAATCTTCTCTAATATCTTTGATTTTAAGCATCATTTCTTTTTGTACCTGAGAGATTATTTTCTTTATAACATTTTCTACTTGTTTTTGCACTTCTGTTTTCATTTCAGAAAGTTCCAGTGTTTGAATTTAAATTTCTTCTTTTTTTTTTTTGTTGCTTCCAATTTCATCTATCTCATTGTTCTCTGGGTTTGTCCTGGGTGGGCTGGAAGTCTGAGGTTGCATTTTGCTTCTGTGTCATGTCCCTTTCTATTTTTTTATTTTATTTTATTTTCTGTGTTCATGCTCATTGATTTGCTATGCTATGTAGCCTTACCACTAATATCAAGACTTCCCTAGGAGATGTCTGTTCTTCAGGGATGTCCTCTATCTGTAGGTTCTTTATAGCAATCCCAAGAACCTACCTTTCCAAATTGTAAAAGATGTAAAATTACTATTTGGCACAGCTCCCAACTCTTTGATACCAGCCTACAGTGATGATTTTAAACTCATAGAATCACAGTGTTACCGTAGAGAGGAGCAAAACTGTTCTTAACATGTATGACATTCTAGCTAAAGTGGTATGGTTAGTAACAATAATAGTTTTAAGTATTGTTTAACTACTGACAAACTATGGTAACCATTAACATGCTACCTCCAACCATAGGAACAAACTCTAAGGTTATATAACAAAATGAAACATGTATCAAGTACTTGTATGCAAAGAATTTCCCCTTAGTGGAGTGATTTCTTTGCAGAGGGCAGGAGGGTTAAGATGGGTAGGGGACAGGCTAAAGTGATGCTTGAGGTCACATATAGTGGAGTCAAGCCTGCAGGTCAAAGGATGATCTCCTGAGTTTTGGATACTAGAGGACACAAGAGGGAAAGAATGAAATAGAATGCAAAGAAATAATGAGAAAGGGAGGAAACAATGATTACTCACTTGAAATTCAAGAAGTAGTTGAGGAAAAAGGGAAAGAGGATCAGTAGAAGAAAACAAAACAAAACAAACAAACAAACAAAAAAAGACTAGACACCTAAAGAATGAAAAAAAATGGAAGAAAAAAAGAGAAATGAAAACAGGAGAAGAAATAAATAAAAAAGAGACCAGAAAAAGAGAGGAGTAAAAGAGAGAGAAAAAACTCAAATGCAAAAATAATCACAGAATAAAAAACAAAACAATATGACATCCAACCATACAGGAAAGGGATAGCCAATCAGACTAATTAAGGAGATTAAAAGTAGTAAAATTCCTCTGGCGTTTACAGTTCTGTGACAGTGTCCATGCCAGATCCCAGAAATGTGCCAGGTATGGAGCTGATCTTGGCCTCTCTGTGTGGGGGCGGGTACTGTTTTCTATTGGTGGAGTTCTCCAGAATCCAACTGCTGGCTCCTTGTTGCTGCTTCAGACATTTCCACGTTGCTGATTTAGCTGATTACTCCACCCTCCAAAGGCATGTGTGCATCTTTGCACCTGGGGCCTGGTTGTTGTCCTGGGTCTTGGGTTTCTGATCAGTCCACCCACCAAAAGCATGTGTCCTTGCACTCTTCTTGGAGGTCCCACTGTCCTGAGGCAGTGGAAGAAGTGCAGAGCGCAAACTCACACTCTTCATGCAGGCACCGTCATCCTGGGGGAAATGAAAGAGGCTCAGAGTGTGGACTCATACTTTTCTCCTAGATGTCTGTTTTGCAAACCTGTTTCTTTAGTACTCTACATTATATATTTATTGAGTGAATGGATGAATGGACAAATTTTTCCTGACTTCTCCATTATTACCCATTGCTTGCACTTTTCCATTTTTTATTTCATACTTTCTTGTTACACTCCATTTCATATTATGGTAGTGACCTATATAACTGTATCCAGAGTAGCATTTATGATTCACAAGATTATATATATATATATATATATATATGGTACCATGTGATGATTTTGAATATGATAACTTGTGAAATTATTTCCATTGTTGAACTTTTGTATGTGTCACCCATATGGGTACCATTGCTTCTGTGGAGCATTTAAGAACTACTCTCTCAGAAAATTTTAAGCAGATAGTACATGGTTGCTTTGCTGCATAGAAAAGCTATAGTACATGTTTTAACTGAAAATTTGTATCTTTTTAGAAAATCTTCCTGTTTGTCCAACCACTAGTAACTGCCATTCTACTCTCTCCTTCTGTGAGCTTGGCTGTTTTAAATTACACAAGTGAATCTTAAGAGAATTTGTTGTCTTGTGCCTGGATTATTTCATTTAATATTTTATTCTGCAAGTTCATACAAAGTGTAACAAATGACAATATTTCCTTCTTTTCAAAGCCTGAATAATAAGATTCTAGGTTCTATATTTGTATGTTTGTGTGCATAACATACTTCTTTTTTCATTCATAGATTGTTTCTATGTCTGGTTATCTTGAACAATACTGAAATGAACTTATCGGTACACATATTTATTTGACACACTGATGTAATATCCTTTGGATATCTCACATTTTCAATTTTAACTTTTTTAGAAAATTTCATAGTTTTCTTTATTAGCTGCGCTAGTTAATGGTTCCACTAACAGAAAACAAATATTCTATTTTAACCACATTTTAAGAAAACATTTTTAAAGAGTGACCAACTTGAAGGTTTTTAGGTGATAATCTATTGTGGTTCTGATTTGTGTTTCCCAGATGTTAATAATATTGGACACTTTTTAATGCACCTATTGGCCATTTGCATGCCTTCTTTTTAAAATAGTCTATTCATGCCCTTAACTCATTTTTCATGAGATTATTTGTCTTCTCACCACAGTACAAAGTCACTGGAGATCATTATATATTTTTTATATTAACCCCTTATCAGCTATATAGTTTTCAATTATTTTTCCCATTCAGTAGACTCCTTTATTATTTTATGGATCATTTATTTTGCTGAACAAATACATTCTAATTTGACATAGGACTATCTATTTATTTTTGTTTTGGCAGCATAGATATAGTTTTGGGGTCATACCCACAAAATCACTCAACACCAATGTGAGTGATTCTTCTTTAAGAAATCTTTCCATAAATTTTCTCCTATTTTTGTGACTTCATGTATAATATTCAAATCTTTAATCAGTTTGAGATCATTTTGTGCATGGTATAAGAAAAGATCCAATTTCGTTTTTTACTTGTGGGTATCCAGCTCTTCATTTAAGGGAATATCCTTTTTCATTGGGTATCCTTCACGCTTTTACTGAATATTAGTGGACTGTATAGAAGTAGATTCATTTCTGAATTTAAAACATCATACCACAGAAATATATGCACACCCATATTTATATCAACACAGTTTGTAATAGTTAAATCTTGGAAAAAACCCAAATGCTTGACAAATTAGGAATGGGTAAAAAAAAAGATGTGCTTTCTTTTTTTATACAATGGAGTACTACTCAGCAATAAAGAAGGATAAAGTTGAAATTTTTCTAGTTAAATGGATATACCTTGAGACCATACTCTTAAGTGAAATAAATCTGACACACATATGTAAATACTGCATTCTTTCTTTGGTGTGACACACTGAAAGTGTAAAAGAGGACCAAAGTGTACTATAGGTATTATAAAATAGGAAGAAATTATTCAAAAAATGAGAGAATGAAGGAGAGAAAGGGAAAAGAATAAATAATAAAAAAGATAAAATGGAAACTAAGTATTTGTAAATAAGGAAGGGAAGAGAGGTTGAAGGGAGGGGAGCAGATTCAGAAAAAAAAAAGGAATCAAGATATATCATACACAGGTACAAAACCTAATGATAAATATGATCACTATGCATATCTAAATTGTACCAATAAACTTAAGATATAAAGTTTAAAAAAATAAAGGAAATGATGAAAGAAAGCTATTCAACCCATGGCAAGCAGGAAGCAGGGTAGGGGGTGAGAGAAGAGAGGAGCTGTCAAGGGAGATACACTCTCCAGAAACACACCTTCACTTCTTCCCACCTTCTGATAGTTTTTTAACTATGA
The DNA here is from genome assembly GCA_004363535.1 of Dasyprocta punctata. Taxonomy (NCBI): domain Eukaryota; kingdom Metazoa; phylum Chordata; class Mammalia; order Rodentia; family Dasyproctidae; genus Dasyprocta; species Dasyprocta punctata. The sequence goes on along the minus strand of RJWM01001691.1, from coordinate 36,214 downwards.
AATCATAGATGGATCAGTCCACAAATGAGTATAACACTTCTGTGATCAAATGACATTCTAAAAATACAACCTCTGAACTCATGATATTTTGGGGGACATTCTACATCTAAAACACAACAGCAAGAGTTTGGCTAACTCAGTTTGGTCTTGACCAGAGGGTTCTAAAATGCAAGTCCAGTTTAGAAATACTCCACATGTCCCTTATTTTTCTTGAATCACTGGGTTTCCATGTTATTAGGGTAGTGTGGCAATCAAGAGAGCAAGCTGAAATATGCAATACTTCTTTGATCTGAGGCTGTCATTTTTTGTCCACTTTTTATTAGTTGTATGTTTAAGCTGAAAGTCATGGGATGTGGAATACACTTTGTCACAAGTAAGAAGGAATATATAATCCCATAATAGAATTAAGGCAACCAGGTGGACAGCCAGCATGGGCAGAGAGAACCAGCAGATCTACTTTCACCTGCCAGCCACCACTACCAAAAGGTTTCCTTTCTGCAGGCAGCCAGCAGGAGCAGGAACATGTAGCCAGGTAAGCCATGTGCACCTGTAGACTTTTGCTTCCTTCGGGAAGCCATCACCCACTGGGAGAATCAGACAAACACACCCCTGTGTGTCTGCCACCATTGCAGGAGTCCCAGTGTAGACACACAGGCTGAGAGAAGCAGCCCCACCACCACGCACCCCTGGCCATTGGAGAAGCCCCAGTATACCTTCAGGGATCTGGAGAAGCCCGCCACACACCCTGCTACCTCCCTGTAAACCTGAGATCAGAGGAACACAGGCGCCAGTTCCATTCCTCTATATCATGGACGGGCTGCCAATGTGGGAAGTACCTGAGACCCAGAAGAATGTCAAGATGAAGGATCAAAATGCAATCTTAGACCTCCAGTTCACACAGAACAAATTTGGGAGATATGGAAGAAAATGGAAGTCACACACCTGAAATCCCTGAGAGTATAGCAACTGAAATAAAGAAACAACTTCATGAGACTGTAAAAGTAATTAAATGCGAAATAATGTCTCAGGTAAAAGAAGAAATTACAAATATAATGAAAGAAATGCTCAGCGTATCTAAAGAAGATATAGATAAAAAAGAGGAACATAAGAAAATGATGGAAACCTTGAATGAACAATATAGAAAGGTATTACAATGCATGAAACAGATTCAAAGAGATATCTGGGAGTCAATCGAAAGCTGGCAAAACCACTTGAAAGACACAGAAGATAGACTGTCGGACCTTGAAGACGGGATTGCAACTAATGATCATGACAGAAAAGATTTCTTAAAAATAACAAGGAACCAGGAAATAACAGTTCAATGGCTGGAAGACAATGCAAAACAACGTAATTTAAGAGTGATAGGTATCAGTGAAGAAGGAGGGGTTAACAAATGAAATAAAAAAGCTATTTACAGAAGTGATAGCAGAAAACTTCCCAAACATGGAAAAAGGATCTGGCATAAAGATAAGTGAGGCGTATTGAACTCCAATTAGCCATAAACAAAGTACATCTATACCCAGACATGTAATAATCAAGATCTCAGAAATTCAGCACAAGAACAGAATATTAAAAGCTATTGGAGAAAAGAAATAGATCATCTATAAAGGAAAGCCAATCAGAATCACAGCAGACTTCTCAACACAAACCATCAAGTCAAGAAGAGTTTGGAGTGAAGTGTTTCACATCCTGAAATAAAACAACTTTCGATCCAGCTTGATGTACCCTGCAAAACTATCTTTCAAAATTGATGGAAAAATAAGATACTTCCATGATAAGAACAACTGCAGCAATTAATGGCCACCAAACCAACCCTACAGAGAGTGCTGAAGGATATTCTAGAGAGTGATAAAGATGATCATGGTTCCAGGATCAGCAGCAAAGGAGGATCACCAAACAGGACAGGCAATTAAATGAAGGGGAAAAGTGGAGGGTCAACAGCAGGAGGATATCATGGTAGACACAAACCAATGTATGCTGGTTGTAACCATTAATATAGATGGACTCAACTCACCAATAAAAAGAAACACAGGGAGAGTGGATCAAGAAACAGCATCCATCAATATGCTGTATAAAGAAGCACATTTAACTCAAAAGGAAATTCATAGACTAAAAATCAAAGGAGAGAAAACAATTGTTCCATGAGACGGGAGACCAGAAAAAAGCAAGGGTAACTTGCCCGTGAAGCACAGAATGGATAAGAAAGTTATGGTATTTTCATACAATGGAAAGCTACCCAGCTATAAAATAGGATAATCTCAAGGCTCTTGTAGGTAAATGGATGCATGGGAGATCATGTTCATGGGAGAAATTGTTTGAACTCATACGGGTAAACCCTAGCATAAAAAACAGGAGTTAGTGGAATCCAAAAACCTCAATAGATATTATAAAAGTGATAGGGGAGGAAACATCTAGGAGGGGAAGGTCATAACTACTGTTAGTTTCTTAATGTCTTGTTTTGAACTCTTGTAATGTTTTCACAATTTTGTTAGGTTTGGTTTTGTTCTGTCTAGTTTTGTTAGATTTTATTGTTTCTGATGGTATGGGAAGCATACTGAACATAATGGGATGTATTATGATAATCATGGTTGGTTTCCTATTATCTTGTTTTGAAGTCCTATAATGCTTACATTTGTTTGTTTAATTGGTTTTATTCTATTTTGTGTTGTTTGATTTTACTGTGTACGATGGTCTGAACAGCTATTTTGAAGAAAACGAGACATTATGGTAGCCATTGCTGATTTCCTATAACCTTGTTTTGAAGTCCTATAATGCTTTTATTCTTTTGTTTAGATTGGTTTTAGTCTATTGTGTCTTACTTGGTTTTATTATGTGATAGTATGAACAACTGTTTTGAAGAAAATAAGACATTACAGTAATCATTTTTCATTTCCTGTTATCTGGTTTTGAAGTCTGGTAATGCTTTCATTCTTTTGATTGGTTTTGTATTATTTAGTTATGTTTTATATTTTGTCTGTGAAGGTATGGACAACTATTTCAAAGAAAACAAGAGACATTATGGTAGCCACTGTTGATTTCCTGTGGCCTTGTTTTGAAGTCCTGTGTTGCTTGCATGGTTTTCTTTTGTTTTGTTCTCTTAAAAAAAAAAAACCTAAGGCAACCAGGCAGGATAAAGGACACTGGTGAAATATGCAATCTGTGACACACATGGGCACTAAATATAAAATAGCACTAATACCAGGGTATTGCAATGGACATGGAGCTTTATAGAATTTAATTCTATAGAAATTTTTAGAGTCCTTGCTATGTGCTAGACCCAGGTTCAGCACCTGAGGATGCAAATAATGAGTAAAAGACACAGTAGGATTGTGCAAAGAACAAGGAAATTGTGATACATTTTATAAAAGGTTAAGTGACTTGACCTAGTTCACTCATATAATAGAATCTGAAATCAAACATGGGTTGTTCTGTCTTACAAATAACATCTATAATACTTCCTAACTTAGTTGAGATTCTAGTAAGAGTATAATGTCACTTAGAGTACATAATTTAAATGTAAAGACAAAGTAGTGATATAACTCCATTTTATATTAATACCATTAGATGAAGAAGAGAACTTACTCAGTTACCCAACTACTATAGGCCAGATGAATGACCTTATATGTGTAAAATACATTACTAATAGCTAAGGTGATTTTTATCATCCACTTTCCCACTTTCAAAGTGCACAGTATATGGCAGCAATAACACTTTAAACTTCAAAGGAAAAATCTTTGAAAAGAGACACTACAAGGATATGAGAACACACCTTGGAACTTTATTAATAAAATGAAACCCCACATTTTTCTTTTGTTATTTTGTGCATCTTCACATTGCCATCCCCCAACAAGCTGTTCCTTATAGGAACATATTGATTTAATCAAATCTTACAGCCGTAGCTGGGAAGTGCCCTGAATAACAATAAGGCTTTTATATGGAATATGACTTAATTTAGAAAATAACTGCTGATGTAAGATGGCAGATTCATTAAACTGCCTGGTTGATCAATGTACTACCATTTGGAAAAGCTAGACTGGGAACTAAATAGTTTTTCACATTGGTTGTCAGGCATTCTTTGAGATATCTTGTTCTATGTTATGACAGATGTATGAGAAACAGCTTTAGTAATCAGAAGATCAAGCCAGCAATTTGAATCTTAAGAGGGAGAAATCACCTACATACAACAGATGCTGATCCCCAGCTCAGATTTTCCAAGGACATTTGTCTATCCAATCAAAAATAAAATGTGATTCTAAGAGTCAACTCCCTTCTTGGTAACAATGACAGCAGAATACAAATTACTTCTGATAAAGTAGGTACATCACTTGTTTCTTTGATTTGCAGTGACTAGAAAGCTCACTAAATTCAAGTGAGGACACTGATGTTTCTATAATCTGTGCCAGGAAAATAATTATTTATAGAGAGTCATAGCAGCAGAGTCTTTATTATAGAATTTGTAGGACTTCTGCCTCTTATTCTGGAGACATTAATGTCCCTGACACCTTCTGGTGATAAACATCAGACTTCAGTTGTACAGTTTATTTTTTGACTGAAAGTTCTCAGAGAGTTCTTTGATTCAGTACAAAACCTGCCCTACTTTGACTAAACAATCAGGATTAACAAGGAAACTTCTCGACTCAGAGAACAATATGGAAATCTGTAGTGATTTGGCGAGGCATCGAGAGTGGAGTCCATCAATGGGGAGCCACAGTTATGGACCTGAGAATTTTTAATTTTAGCTCATTCTCAATGGGAGTTCTACAGCTGTGCCTGTTATTTTTAAAATGCTCTAATTTGATATAGCAGTGATTACCCTCTAATAACTTCTCTGCTTGCTGAAGTTCTAGCCTCTTGTGAAAAGATGTGTGCAAAGAAGCCTCACTCAGAATTTTGCTATTATTCACTTCTTAAAAAATAATAAAGGTCAGAACATGCCAAGATGATAAGGAAGATAAAGAAGAAGAAGGAAGAAGTGGAGGGGAGATGAAATAATTTCTTTGTATTTTTCTTTTTCTAAATACCTTTTTTAAAGTACTGAAATAAAAATAGCATGAAAACAATGTATGTAGAAAATGGTACTTATTGGTAGGGGAAAACAATCAAGCATTGAACAATTTCACATCCCTAAGTCAACCTATCTATGTCTCATTTGATGGATGTTACAACATTTTATATCATTTTCCTGTTGAGTTGATTAGAACAAGTACACTAATAAAGATAAGACAGAGTTGCTTCCTTAAAATATGTTGTACAAAAGATTTTACAATGACCCACATCCAACATGACCATGATATTATAACTACACAGACCAAGGAGACAATTAAGGGAGGTTTAATATGAAGTTTTAAGGATCAATAGGCAGACTTTTGAACTCTGGGTAAAACAGTAGGTGTGGACATAGTGAATAACAAAGTATAGCCAAGGAACCCACCCAAAAGATATGGTGTCAACAGTCTAGGCTAACGACTGACACATTTTATGCTAAGACCTAAAAAGCAAATAACTTAGATTTTACAGCTCATAGGACCCCTTCTGAAAGAATTCAAAATAATACTTTTTGTAGAATGAACACAGCTACCATCAACAGGAAAGTGAGCAGATGTAGCTGCATTGCAGTATAAGTTTAGGCGCTGTCAGAAATAGACTAGAGCAAATAGCAAGGATGTAGCTTTGGGAGTCATGGGATATTAGGTCAGTTATCTTGTTCCATGATATTTTAGAGAAAAATTAATAAACAAGCTCAGCCACTGTAGTACTGGCTAGCAACTTTTTAAGAAATACTCTGCTCTAATAAAAATGATCTTCAAATCTAGGTGATCCTGGGTATACAAATGTGGATCACTTCATGTGGTTCAAAGACAACTAGACACATGGGAACACTGAAAGATTAGTTAACTAATAGAACTAGAATGTGGAAAGAAATTTTACAAGTTATAGTACAAGAAATTATAAAATTGTCCTGAGCAAAATAAAACAAAACACATATTCCAACACTACTTATGCTATATGATAAACTACTTGTTCTCACTAAACTGAGACCTGCAGCGATAGTTCTACATTTTGTGGAAGGTTGATAAGAGGAGTACTTAACTCATAAAATTACATAAAGGCAAAAATGAGTTCCAACATATGCAAAGCATTTAGTGAAGTAGTGTATTTGGCCTTCATCCAGTCCTTTGATAAAAGATAAGACATATTATTATTAGTAGTTATGGCTTTGTGAAGTCAATTTTCAGTGAACCTAAAACGATAGCCTGTCATACTCTATTTAATCTTTAAAAGCTGTTGTGTTTTGTAGAGTGATCTCCAAAATATGAGTAAATAAGGGTTGGGGATATGGGTCAGCAGTGTAGCACTTGCCTGGCACGTGAAATGCCTTGGGTTCAATCTGCAGCACCTCAAAAACTACATACATATATACAAACATAAAAAATACATAAATGAAATTCCCTGGGTATAAATTCAGTGCAATTCAAATGGAAGAAGATTCAAAGATAATGCCTAATTATTTTCTGGCTAGAAGATCATTATGACATCTTATGACTGTGTAAGGTTTTCTTCAGCCTCCCTGTTCTTATTCCTTTACCTCCCCTTTACCCACCCAGCCCCCAATTTACAGAAAGAAAAGAGTGAAAGAAACTTTTAGGATGAATGCAGTGCTTGATTTTATACAATAATCTTTTTTTATAGAATAAAGATTCAGAAAACCTAAATTTAAAGCCAAAAGATGCTATTTAACACTTGCACGAAACTGAGCTAGAGATGATAATGAAGGTGTAAAATACTTAAGGATATATGCTCTGCTCAAGCTAGTGTAAGTTCAGTACTTTAAACTTCACTATTGCAAATGAAAACTCAATGTTACCAATAAAACTAACAAGTATAATCAATGCATTTTTGATATGTAAGCTATAACCGTCCCAACTGTATGTATTAACTAGTATAAGCCCCAAAGATATCTAAGAGGTAAGCATCATTGTTCTCCTTTTGTAGTGAGAAAATTGACAGAAATGAGTAATTTGCACAAAAATGACTTGCTAAACAGCCAAGCCATGAATTTCATCTGGAAGCTCCAACTATCTCAAGTCTGAGCACTGAACCCTGTGGTTCAGATTTCCAAGAAGCAAATTCTAGCACCAATACAATCATTTTGTCCTGCTTTGATGGTGTGTACCATTTTTTGTTTTGTTTTGCTTTGTTGTTTTTGTTTTGTTTCATTTTCGCTGTTGAACATTCTGCGTCCTGGAAATCCCTTTGATCCCATGCAAATCTGACAGTTGGTCACCCTGAAAAATCTCGCATCATTAAGTTTGGCTTGTAGACGAAAACAAGAAGCACCCAAACTGTCAAAATAGATGTCGTGAGATCAACTCACAAATTCTCAGGCATTCTAATTAAAAGAAGACTGTTAAAGGTTTCACAAAGTGCATCTAACTTTTGTTTAAAGACAATTACAATAGATAGGCTTAATGGGATTCCCAAACAAAAAGGAAGAAGCTAAGGAAAGCCAAAAGTATACTGACAGAGAGAAAAAACTACAAAAATATAAAATCTGAATATATTTAATGGTTGTTAATGACACTTCACTGCAATGGCTGTTAATTCGTACACTGTATTTGTCAGTGACAGAAAATGAAGACGGATTATTTCAGTGTTTCATGCAAACTTTTCTGAACCGATAACCTATGGCCAGAGTTATGGTCACAAATGAATATGACAGTCTCACAGGAACCACACTGTTGAGGTAGGGAATGGAAATTTAATGTAGATTTTTAGCCCATCACCCCAAACAAAAATGAGATGGAACTTTATAGTTTTTATTTGTATTTGAGTTAGGGAGTTTCCATGCTTTCTACTGCTTTATTTTGAGAAGTCCTATTCGCACCTCCTTTCAGTTAGTGTTTCTGCAATGACACTCATTTATTTTTCTGTTTTAAATGCAGGGCATGTGGCCCAAGCCTTATGCATTAGAACACTTTACATCTCGGTCAGTTACTGATTCAAGAATGAGTCTGTGACCCCAGTTGAGCCAATGAAAATCATCCCTGAGACTTTTTCCTCCTGATTTTAGGTAAACAGGCCTAGTTTCTCTGAAAACGTTAGTAATTCTAGTGCTTTCAGGGATCATATTTCTCAATGAGAAGGAAGAGTACTGTAGAAACGGGGATGGAGACAAAGGTCTGCAGTTGTGCTTTGAGTCCTTGAATACCAACATACCTTAGGTCAAGTTGATTTGAGCTTTGAGTTCTTTAAGTCTCCACATTTCCACTAAACATAGCTCAATGGACTCAAAATTTCAACCAGCATATAACAGAGTTCATAGCAATGTGAGATAAAACTATAATAAAATATTCACAAAGATCTTTGAATACTTCATGGAGGAGGGATATATTAAAACAGTGTTGGCGTGAGATTTTTTAAATATAAACATTGGTAAAGATGCAAATATTAAACATACAAAAATGCTGAAGGATATATTGTAAAAATAGAATGACTTACTCAAAGAATTACAATTCTCAGCAACAGATTCTTTTCAGAATAAGAGCTTATCTCTAGAATTGTTGAAATACCTCTGAGTCAAGGGGGAAAATACTGAATTTTTGAAATCATACATAGTATTTACATTTATTAGTTATGTAAATATTCCTAAATTAACTTTATATCTTGACTATCAGAATGGGTGACTAAAATTTCTGGTAACTGTCAAGTGATGTACATATAAAGAGCAATTCTTTACAAAATTTCATACCTCTTAAGTGTGAGAAAAGAATTTTGGGATGAGCAACGATTTTGACATAGAAATTGAGAAAGCAGTTCTTTTTATATTTAAAGATGTGGAAAAGGTTCTACCTCCAAGATTATGCTAAAAATGCTGTCATTTAACTAATGAAGGACAATTGAAGTAATGTATTTTTGTGAATATTAATAATTTACTTATGAAAATTTGTATGTAGCATTATGTTTATTTACTAAATTTAGCAAGTCAGTCACTAGCTTTAAAAAGCCTGTTAGACTACAAGATGAGATTTCAGTTCTTAGGATAATAGTTTCCTCTAGGCACAATGGATAAATTATAGGATTTTTAAACATCATGAAATAGACATTTATGAACAAAAGAAACTTCAGGAGGATTTGGCAACTATTAATTCCCTCTCTTTCCTGTTAAAACTAAGCCTAACTGACATCTTGGTATGATTACCAAAATCTATTGTAATAGAACTGCCAATATAGAGAATAAATTAGTGAGAAATGTGACAAATTTGTTCTGTGGCCTCAGGAGATGTGAAGGAGAAAGAGAGATATTTGAATAAATATTTCATGTAAATAGTAAGATTAAACACACCAGAAGATAATGGCAATGACTGAGATATATTTAGCATAGGAAAAATACATTTGATAATATTGTCTGTATGAATAGCACCAATTTCAGTGTTCCTCAAGCATGGTTTGTGAAATGAGATTTGCAAAAGATTTGCCAGTGTATAAATTACTGTGAAGGCATAAAGTATGATTTTAAAAGCAATATTAACTGTTTCAGAACACCAGAAATTTAAAATAAAGTGCTGCAGTGCTACTCAAAATATTACTCTAGAATAATTAATTATTTCACAAGCATCCTCTACAGTTTAGCATTTTATTGAACACTGAATAAAATATAGACATAAACCTAAAAAAAGAGCCATGCTTTACACAGATCTTGGGGTGGAAATTTCAGGAGGAGATATAGGTTACAACTTTGTATCTTTCACTAAGTAAATATATGTCTGCAAACTGTACATAACCTAAATTATTTAGGAGCTGGTTTATTTTTAACTCATTTTTTCCACATTTTTATCAGTACAATTGCTTATACAGATTCATGGGTTTCATTTTGGCAGACTTGTATATGCAAATAACTTATTAATCACACTCCATAACCCCACTTGTACCAGACTTTTCCCTAGGGCTAATGTTTTCTGGGTATTCAATACATTTAATGTATTTTAATTATATGTATGCCACCTATTATCCTTTGAAATTATTCCAAACTGATACCTAAATACATAAAAACTATACATATTAATTATGTCCCTTGTTAAGTATCAATAAGTATATACATTGCATAAAATTTAAATCAGGTTAATATTTATCTCCTCAAATGTTTATCATTTCTTTATAGTTAAAACTTTCAAAAGTCTTTCTCCTATTCTTTGAAATGTACAGTATGTGAGTGTTCTCTATAGTCAGCCTACTGTACAACAGCATGCCAGTACTCTTTGCTTCTATCTAACTGTAACACAGCATCCACAATCAAAATCTCTTCATTCTGTCTTTTCTCTACTGTCTTGGTTTTTCATAACCACCATTCTACCCTCAACTTGCACAAGATCAACCTTTTATGTGCTCATATGAATAAAATTATGTGATGTTTGTCTTTCTCTGACTGACTTACTTAATTTAACGTAGTAACACCAGATCCATTTATATTGCCTGAAATGATAAGGTTTCATTAGTTTAATGGCTGAGTAATCTGTCATGTAAATGGCGCCACATTTTTTGTTCACTCAAGAGTTGATGGACCTTTAAGTGGTTTCCAATTTTTTAGTTATTGTGAATAGTGCTTCAATGAACATTGGAAATGTCTTTTTGATATAATGATTTTTATACAGTTCTTAAAGGGGAAGGAGATAGGGAGGGGAAGAAAGGAAAGGGTTAAGAGATTAAGAAAAGAATTAGGATGTGTTTTCAACATATGCCAACTCCACACAAGGAATGGAAACATTATGTATTTCAAACATGTGCCCAAAAAGGCAGAGATTCAAGTAATGGGAAGAGGGGTAGGGGAGGTAAGAAAGAGGGGCTGCAAAAAGATTTAAAATGTGTAATGTACATGGATCAACTTCATACAATGAATGTAAATGCTATATGCTATACACTTGTACTAATAAACTAAAATGTAAAAAAGAAATATGTCAAGCAATGGGATTGTTGAAGTATAAAGTAGTTCTGTTTTTAAATTTTTAAGGAATGATCATACTGCCTTCCCTAGGGAATTTGTTAATGTACATTTCTACCAACAATGTGGTAGTGTTCCCTTTACTTCACATCCATCCCAGGATGTGAAGTTATTTTTAAATTTTTTGACAGTTGCCATTCTTACTGGGGTGAAGTGACATCTTGTGGTGTTGATTTGCATTTCCCTGATGATTAGCAATATTGAGTAATTTTTCATGTATCTGTTAGCCATTTGGGTATCTTCTTTAGAGAACTGTAAATTTAGTGTACTGCCCATTTTTAATTGGGTGATGTGAGGTTTTGTTATTGAGTTTTGGAGTTCCTTGTAGAGTCTGGTTATCCAACCCCTTGTCAGATGTTTAACTTGAAAATATGTTCTCTTATTCTATGAGTTCTTTCTTTGCTCTAATAATTGTTTCCTTTGCTGTGCTGAAACATTTTCGTTTTATAACATCCCATTGATCTATTTTTTAATTTTATTTCCTGTGTTTTTAAAGTCTTATCTAAAAAACAATGGATCATTCCAATGACTTGAAGCAGCTTTTCTATGTTTTCTTCTAATAATTTTAAGCCTTACTTTTATCAGGCTCTATAGCCAAGTTACTGTTAGGAGATGGATTCTGTTTAGAAGAAGTTAGTTCCTAGAGATGTGACATCTTCCTTTCTGTTTTCTCCTTTCTCTCTCTGCTTCCTGGCTACTATGATATGAGCAGTTTTCCTCCATGCAGTTTACTCTGCCATGCCATTTCTGCCTTGAAGCCAGCTAACCATGGTCTGTAAATATGAAATAAAATAAATCCTTCTAAGTCATGAGTGTCAAGTATTATGTCCCAGAGACAATGAACATGACAAAATAGTCCTCTTGTTTGGCACTTTTTTTTTTTTTTTTTTTTAATCAGAACTCTCAGTATGTCATCCCATACTCTCCCGTCCTGTAAGGTTTCTGTTGAGTTATCTCCTGTTCATTTCAAGGAGATTTTTTTATGTGTGAGGTGACACTTTTTTTGTTTTTAGAATTAATTTTTTGTCTCATGCTTTTTATTGTTTGATATTCATATGCTTTAGAAAGAACCTATTTTGGTCAAATATAACTGGAGTCCTTTGACCTTCCTAGACTTCAATGTCCATATCTTTCTCAAGTTTCAGAAAGTTTTCAATAACCATTCTGTTATTTGTCTTTTTCTTTCTTTTCTAATTCTACAATATACAGTACAAAAATATTCTGGCTTGATGGTGTCTCATAAGTTCTGTAAACTTTCTTTATTCTTTTCTCTCATTACCCTTTCCTTTCCTTTCCTTTCTTTTCCTTTCCTTTCCTTTCCTTTCCTTTCCTTTCCTTTCCTTTCCTTTCCTTTCCTTTCCTTTCTTTTCCTTTCCTTTCCTTTCCTTTCAATTCCTTTCCTTCCTTTCCTTTCTACCTCCTTTCATTATTCCTTGATCCCCTTACATTTTTCCTTTTTTAAAAATATCTAAGTTATTTCAAAAAATATTTCTATGAGTTAAGGAATTGGTCCTTTTGCTTCACCTAAGGTGGTGATTAGTCTCATAACTACATTTTTGTTAATTGATCTATCGATTTTTTTTCCGTTTCGAGATTTCTGTTTCTCTTGTATCTATTTGCTGAACTTTTCACTCAGATCATTGTTTTCCTAACTTTTTTTTTGAATTACCCGTATTCACTATATCTAATGATTTCCTTAAAATACTTTAAAATTTTTCAGGTAATTTGCTGTTTTCCTTTTCTTTGAGGATCTGTTGCTACAGTTATTGTATATCTTTGAAAGCAACATGTAACCTTACATTTTAATCTTTTTTGTATCTCTATATTTATGCTTCTGATGGATCAATTTTCTATACTAAATCTATAGGATGGTTTTCATAGCAAGATAATTTCTCTTGGAAATATTTCCTGGAGTGTCATTAAGTAGCCTATGTTGGCTTTGGTTACAGGTTGCTACATTAGTATATTAGTCAGCTTTAATGCTTCTTAAACAAAAGATCTGGCACCCACAATTTAATGAAGAAGATCACTAAATTGGCTCACAGTTTCAGGGGATTTAGCCATGAGACACTTACTCCATGACAGACACATCATGGCAGAAGAGCACGGCAGAGCAAAGATGCTTAAGTCACGGCAGCAAATGTGGCAAGCTAAAATCTGGGAATCTTCACAAGTGCTTTATTTGTTTGTTTCTTTATTTGTTTGTTTTTCCAGCACCGGGGATTGAACTCACAACCTCGTGCCTGCCTGATAGGTGCGTAAGCCATTGAGCCAAACTCCCGGCCCTGGTTTTTTGAGGCAGGGCCGCACTATGAAGCTCAGGCCGGCCTTGCACTCGCGTTGTAGCCCAAGGCGGCCTCGAACTCACAACGCTCCGCCTACCTCAGCCTCCAGAGTGCTGGGATTAAAGGCATGCACCACCACACCCGGCAGTGCTACCTGTTTTAACTGCATCTTGTTGGGGGCCTAGGGATATTATGGATGTTAATAATGGGCCTGACTCCCTCTCTGATCTTTGCCACAGTAGAGGTGGTCTCCAAGTTCCTTCTTCAGAGAGGTAGCAGCTGAATCTGGAGTGGAAATAGGAGGATCTGGCACCAGAACTTCCCGTCAGAACACCTGGAGACAAGCCTGGAAGCAACATTAGGGGTGTGGTGGTAAGAGGACACTAGTGCAGTTTGTCACAGTACATCTTCAGAGGACAGAGGAGGAGTGAAAGTAAGCAAGAAGTAATGAAACTATTGGCCAAACTATATCCCCATCAGTCCCCAGAAAGAGTGGAGAGGCAGGTATTGCTTGTCTGTCTTTCCTGGATGACTAAGCACATTGAAATTAATCCTGTGGAACCAATTCCCTAAGTAGTCTTTTTTGTAGCCGGGGTTCCAGAGGGTGTCTTCTAAAAGAAAGGTTTGTATTTTTATACTCTTATCCTGTGATCAGTTAGATCTTGCTAATTTCTTAGAGGCCTTCAATCACCTTTCTTCTTGTTCCTGTACAAAGCACTGATTTTTTAATGGCACTAATCTCTTCAACAATCATATCTCCTTTGGCCCCAACTTCACATATTATTCCTTATGTGCTCCAATTTAAGTTTTTAAAAATTCGCTTCTCTGAATTTTGCTCCTGATTCTCACTATAAATCTAGCTAAAAATAGCCAGTAGGACCCAGGCCATGTTCCGAACATTAGGCTGCCTTAAAATTTCTTCTGCCATATCAGTCAGTTCACCACCTTTAATCTCTGCTTCTCACAAAGTCTCATGATGTGGGAAAAATGTAAACAAAAGTTTCTCCAGAATGTACTGTGTGTGGTCTCCAGTCCGTTGCACATAGCCTCTTTATTCCTAACTGAAGCACCTTGAGTCTGGCCTTCATTGTTCACATTTCTATCAGCATTCTGGTCTTCTGAGCTCCAACCAGAATCACCTTTAAGGCTCTACTTACAGTGTTCTAGATTTCTCCAGTTGAATTTTTCAAAATTTTCCAAACATTTCCCACAAGGCATTTGCAGAGTCTTCTGAATCACACCATCAGGTATAGTTAGAGCAACAACCTTACTTATCTGATCCTGACTTTTTGTATTAGTCAGTACTTCCATCACTAAGATGCAGTTCCCAAAATCCACAATTTATTAGAGCAGGTGTTTAATTTGTGTCATGATTTCAGGGCCAGTGGCTCCAAAGGAGAAACGTCTAATGGAAGGGAATGGCAGAACCAAGATGGTTAGTTTGTGGTATCCAGGAAGCAGTGCCAGAAAGGAAAAGCTCAGCAATCATAGACACTACCCAAGCTTCTAGGACCCAGATAGCGGTACCTAGAAGTACACTTTACCAATCCCCTAGGCAGTTCCCAAGACAATTCAGTTGACACAGTGAAGCTTAGCCCCCACAAGTAGTATAGTGTCTACATTGCTGCTTCACTTGAAATCAATGTGGGCAATATTTGTGTATGATTTGGTGGTTCAGTCTGTAAACACGTCTCAAAATCTTGGCATTCTGCACAATGGAAACTTTAACTTCACTTTATGATTTTTTCCTGTATTTTTTTGCACTATGACTTTTTAAACATTATGTTATTAGAATTTTATGTTTTTTGGTAAATACCTTCAATTTTTTGAAGTGAAGCAATACGTCAATGTAGAATTGCTTCAAGTTTCCTCTACTCTCTTTTATTAAAAACTCTATACACAGGGAAACTTTAAAAGTCAAAGTACAACCACAAAATCACAAAACTTGTAAATTTTAATGGTGGTCACAAAAAAACTGACTTGTATAGAGAATGGGAATCTCTTTGTCAGGGTCCTACTAAATTGCATTTCTTGACATTGGTTGGTAAATGCATGAGAAAGATGGCACAATAGTTAGATGAAAGGTTAATAAACTCAATTCAAAGTTTGCTTAAATATTATTCTGTCTCTGCAAAACTCATCGTTGCAAGACATTTGGAGTCTTCCCCACACTAAAGTTTATTATCTCTATTTTGGGAAGAATGATGGTAAATATATGGTTACCGAGGAGGACAAAGAAGTTAAATATGTATGTTAAAATTTAATAAAAAGTGGTTCTAAATAGATTTGTTCTTTTCAAACATTAGAACATTAAAACATGATAGAATTGTTTTAAAATACAAAATAGACATCTTAACTACTGAATGACTTTCATCATTTCTTATAGTTGTTAGTTCAAAGTACAATATAACACAAGATGGCTAAGATAACTATACTACTAATTCCTATTAATTCATTGAAAAGAATGGTTTGTGCTTATGTTATTGGATCAACTTTTCATGCCTGCATCATAATCTGAGCAAGTACTTAGAAGATAACAATATGCAATACATTAACAACTGTTAATTTCCTATTACTTTGTTTTAAAACTATCATTGTTTTTATTGATTTTTTTCCTCTTTAAAATAAACACAATGCAGGATTAACATAGACTTTATTTTTCAGTATATTAAGATCAGTCTAAGGAACATAAACTATGCAGATATCTTTACATATTATCATCAGTTCAACATTGTGTAGTGCACATTTTTACTATATCAGTTATCCATTGCCAAATGAATGTAAACAACAGACAACTTGGTTTCATAAGGAGAGACGTATTTGGCTCAAGCAGTTGTAGGATTTAACTACTTGCAGTTAGACTCACCCATCTGTCTACATCAGTTGCAGGTCATTTAAACAGCTTTAAAGTTATTGTCTGTGTTCATAGACATAAGGAAATAGGACTTATCTGATTGCTAGCAAATTTATGATGCCCTTGGCAGAGATGACTGCAGTGAACCAGCACTACACAATGCATCGTCTATCTTCTAGCAATCTGGTTCTATAGTGTTCACAAAGCAATGGCAGAGATGTGAAATTCAGTAGGCACAACCAACACAACATATTTCTCACGTCATGTTGGTCACATTTTGCTAGTTTCCTGCTATCCAAAGCAAGACACATGACCAAGACTACCATCAGCAAAGGAAAACAGTACAACATTATGTGGCAAGACATATCTATGAAGAAGTAAGGCCATTTTGCAATGACTGAGCCAGAGTTCTAGTTTAGCTACTTTATAAAACTGGAAGATGGTCCAGTCACTCTCTTATGGAACTCGTGGACCTAGTAACACATAATTTGCTTTTTAATATTCACCATGAGAGAATTACTTGATCAAATTATTGTTTTCAGAAATAATATTGCATAAGTTCTTTCATCCTTGTCCTTCCATGCAAGAATATGAAGGGGGTTGAATTTCATTTAGCTTTCTTTTGCATGAGGTAACTTGAAGTATTAGCTGACATTATTTAATGACAAGTATAGCGTAATGTTCCCTTGCACTCAGGAATGTTGTGAGAAGATAAAAGTGAAAATGAAATGACAAAGGAACTGAACCAGAAAAATAAGACCTCTGGACAATTAAAATTCCATGTCCAAACCAAGTAAGCAGAAGTCTTACAGGCTGATCTTATAAAGTCAGCTTATTATAGATTTTAAAAGAAAATAATTTGAGGTTTCTTATCATCGTGGGCAGCTGCTAGACTCCAAATGGAATTTCCTAATGAGCATGGAAACAAATGTTTCTTTATTTTCCAGATATTGTACAATTCCCTGGCTACTAACCAACACTGACCAGCTGCTGTTTTCTGTAGCCACCTGGTTTTATTCTAGACATTAGATTTGAGAAGGAATGCATGTTTCTTGCTAAATGACCCTAATATTACCCCTTAATATCCTGTTACTAGTTTTCTGAACTGACTCAACTAAAAATGGCTAAATATCTACAGTGTTTCCATGAGAACAATCAAAGTGCCTGAGGAGTATCATTGAGGAGACTATGTTGGTAATTTTACTTTTCTTCTTCAGTGCTTGAAACCAGTATGAAGGTTGAGAAGTTTACATCTGCATTTCCAAGACCCAGTCGAGGTACTAAAGATGCGATAGAGTTTGAACAATTAGATTAGAATATGAAAGAAAGCATGGACATACTTTTGCAATGGCCACAGTTGACTACTGGTAAACATGGCCAGGAATGCTCTCGATTTCTGGCGACTAATTTAACAGAAAATTCAGTGATTAGTTATCAGGTTTGTAAATCAAGAAGTCAGGATTGTATTGCAGTTTTGACACCCTGATTACTAGATGGAAGCTAAATTGTACATTTATGCAGCTACTAATTTCTGGAAGTGAATTTCCCCTTCCTCAACATTTTTAGTATAGTGAGGACAGTAACTTTCCTGGGGGACTAGTTCTGTAGAACCTCATTTCCAGTAGCTTATCTTCCTGGGCTTCCAGTAATTTAGTGAGCATCTAATTCCCTTAAGTGACAGCCTATTTAAAGTACCTAGATTTATTTCTATTATCTGCAACTAAATCCTGATGGATACAATCATGCTGAAATTAGAGACATAAAATTAATTTGTTTTTTGGAAAATTCAGAAATGTAAAAAGTAGAGTTATATTATTATTTTATTATTTTTAAATTTTGTTTTACTTTTCAGCATTTAAGCCTCTGCTAAAATAACCCCTCTTAAGAGAGACATTCCTGAAGTAGTCACCTTTTCTTTGGTATTACCTTAATCTAAAATTCCTTGCTTCTAGAACATTTACTACAATGTATGATGAGTTAGTTTCTTATAGCCTGTTTGTATTCGTCTGTCTTCACCAGGTCACTGTCAATACTGTAAAAATGGGTCCAAATCTTTATTCTTAGCATCAGCATAAGAACATAATGGGAGTGCAATAGATATTTAATTCACTGATTGATCAATTGATGTCCTATGTAGCCCGCTGCATCCCCAATTCAGCCTGTCACATTCTGAAGATTTTTTCATTCAAAATGTCAATAATTGAAATATAAGCATAAGATATTTAAAAGCCAAAAGAAAAATAATAAGTAACTCATTTAGTGCACAGCACATTGCCTGATTGATAGTAGATACTGATAAGTACAAAAATTAAAAAGTTAAATATATTGTGCATGTTAGTATTTCCTTTTATTTTTACTTTGGATTAAAGAACTTAAAAGAAGAATACCAAATCAACTGTGTAACCATTTAATTTTAAGTAGTGGCTTACAGTTTTCAAATGAATATATTTTCACACTTTATTAATATAATTAATTTAGAATATATAAAATTTAATATAATTTTAAATATGTAGAAAAGTACAAAACTGAAACACACACATATGTATTCATCAAGATTAAATGGATGCTAACATTTTGCCATATCTGCATCAAATAATTCTTTAAAAATAAAAAATATGTTGCATATTCCCAACCTCTTCTGTCTCTTTTCCTTCCTATCTTAAATTGTATGTATTCTCTGTGCATATTATGTTATGTGTCTAAAGACAGTATAAATAAGCTTTATGTGTACATTAAAACTATACAATTACAAAAGCAAAAATAAAATGCAAAAGTGAATGTTTCTTTAGAATATGAAATGGAATTGCATTTTAAAATGTAAAAAAAAAAAAGATAAACATCACAAGAACCACAAAATCCTGTAAGGAAATGTGCTTTTAAAGAAATTCTTGATTAGGGCTGGTGATTTAGCTCAGCAGTGTAAGCACCTGCCTGGCAAGTGCAAGGTCGTGAGTTCAATCCCAGGCACAAAAAAAAAAAAAAAAAAAAAAAAAAAAAAAAAAAAAAAAAAAAAAAAAAAAAAAAAAAAAAAAAAAAAAAAAAAAAAAAAAAAAAAAAATTCTCAATATACTTCTTTAGTAATTGTTTTCTGCATTTATGGTTACCTCTCCCTGTGAATTTTTAAATATAAATTTTCCTAGTACAATAAGCACAAAACTTTTCCCAAACTAATATGAATGAATGAGCTAAACTTATTTTTACTTGTTAATAGTTGAATGCATTCACCTCACTACTTCACAAAAGAACTTACTTGTTTCAGTGCTGAGACAGATTTAAGTTCAGCGTGCATAGGAATTTTGGAGGGAGAAACTTGCCCTCTGAGCTCACTGTCATGGCTGCAGGTCAGCAGTAGCTGCTTAGGCAGGGAGAGAGTGATCTGCATGGGAAGGAGAGTTCATGCCTATCATCCCAGTATGTTACTTCCTCCTTGTCTTGTTAAAAAACAAACAAACAAACAAACAACAAAAAAAACCTAAATATTGTTCTGACAAAATGTGTGTGTTTTTGGTATTTTCTCTTTGTGGTCTACCCTTCAATATCTCTAATGTAAGAATTTGATGTTCAACCTTGAGTTCCTATTAAGAATAAAACATCTTCCCTTTAAAGATGCCTATACAAAGAAAAACTTTCCAAAACTAAAGGTTAATTAGCAATGTGTTCTGTCTGTTTTTGCTGTTATGAATGATACTTCAGGAAAGACTCTTCTCTGTATCTCTGTGAATAAGCATGACAATATATCAAAAAGCCAACTATAGTTCAATTCTGGGTTAAAGTATGTGCTCCCCTTAAGCAAATTGCTAAGTCAAATTGCTTGAAGATTTTATATGCCACTAGTTGTATTAGTCTTTGTTAAATTTTCGTCAATACCCAATGTTGCCATTCTCATTAACTTTGACAGCTGAATGTAGAAGAGAATCTCTGTGCTGTTTTCATTTACTTGTAATAATTCAATAATATGAAATACTTAATACAGTTATGCTTTCATCCGTCTTGATTTTCTCAACTCTGAATTGATTCCTTGTACCCACAGATTATTTTTGTTGGCTTCTTTATCTTAATGTTTATAGAATTTAGAACTTTGATCATATTTTCTAATTGCTGGTATTTTATTTATTATATATGATATAAATATCTTCTTCCAGTTTGTGACTAGTCATCTTAGTTCTTTTCTGATATCTTGTGTTGCACAATTTCAATTTAATTTGAGAAAACTAGTTAATCTTTTATTTTATGATGATTTTTTTTAGTTTCAAGTGAATGAAAACCTTCTTCATACATAAATATAGATTATCTATTAAGTAACAAACTAAGATTATATATCTTCATGCTTATTTTCTCAAAAATTTAGTTTTATTTCTTGTATGGTTTTACTTATTTGGAATCAATCTGAAGGCATCATATGAGGTGAAGAATACCTTCCACACAATTAGAACTCCATTTATGTAATATGCCTCCCTTTTGCCACTGATTAGTAAAGGTGACTAACTCATTTTACCAAAAAATCAAAATCCTTCCTTCACTATTACTGGCTATATGATGTAAGGCAACTTACTTATAAAACTTCTGATGCTCTTCAGTTTACACAGCTACAAATAATAGATATGTCATAGGGACCCTGAAAAAATTAAATGAGTTCAAAACTATAAGTTATAGCACTTTTTGATAAGTTAGCATATAAATTAAGCATCAAAAATAGCACCTCAATAAATTGCACTCTTCCTTTCCCAAAGTTTAAGATATTTGGATAAAGTTTTAAAAAGATGAAAACATTATAATAAATACATAAGATAGACTAATAAACAAGTATATAGGAACAAGCTAGCATGTACATCTATAGTGAAACTTAGAATTGACCAGATATAATCACTAAATCATGGACAAGGCTTTATAGAACAGGCTTCATATATGGAAGGTCTAGAAGAATAAGAAATTACATGTGTGTCAAAAAGTCAAGGATAGCCTTTTCATTTTTTGTACTATCAAGATATTAGTATGCTTGTTTTCATTTTTTCTTTCTTTCCTCCTTCCTGAGTATAATTTGCATGAAAATAGAATTATCTATACAGTAGAAATTACATAAGACTTAGGGAAGAATGTCTCCCAAAGGATTAATGTGCTCACCTTTTGGAAGATGATTGAATCATGGCAGAAATATAACTGAGGTTTTGTTGAGAGGTGGGGTTCGGGTCAGAAGAGACAGGTTACTGAGGGAGTGATGTGAAAGGGCACCTCTTCCTTTCTTGTTTCTCCCTTCTCTTTATGTGCTTCCTGCCCACATTGATGTGAGCAACTTTCTTACACTAGGCCCTTCCGCGATGTTGTTCTGCTTTGGAGCTGGCCAACCATGAGCCAAAATAAACCTTCCTCCTTTAAATTATGGATGTCAGGTATTGTGCCTCAGCAAGCAGGAAAATGACCAAGATAGATTTTGGTATCAGAGAAGTGGGAGTGTTGCTGTGATTATAACTGATCATGTGGTTTATAAGTCTTTAAAAGCGCTTCATGGGTTGAGTTTGGAAAAGTTTGAAATTAATAGTTACAGAAGTGCTAGAATTCTGTAAGCTGAGTTTGATGGGTGTTATGTTCATGTTGTGAGTCCTTGTGGAAGACCAAGATTAAGGGTGGTAGACAAATTGATCAGACAGAGGAATTTTCCGGGCAACCCAACATTCAGGTTGTAGCATGGAATCTACTGGCAGCTTTTAGTCAGGTTTATGCCAAAAATTTGAAACAATAATCTCTTTTAAAAGTTTTCAGTTTGGTCAGAATAAAAGCAATTAAAAAGTTGGGTCAGATCAGAGCATGTTTGCTGAAAAGATTATTATTTAAAGAAGTCAACTATTTCACATCAGAAGAGTGAGAAAGATACCTTGAGGATACCAGGAATCAACAAGACACTGTCCTTCAAAGGTCCCAATGTATAACAATGAATGGCTGCTTTGAGAATACAGTCCCACAGTAGCTTGTTCCAGAGGGCAAACTACAGAATCGGCTGTCTGAGATTCTGTCCATGGTGCTCACCCATCCAGGCACTCAGAGGCCTCTTTAGACAAAGGGAGGCTGCCTACTGGTGAACTTGAAAGGAGGCCTAGACATTATCCACATGATTCTGTTTTTACAGACATGCAAAATACAAGAGTTGTTGGGTTAGGGAAGCTTCCCCCCAGATTTTGGAAAAAGGCCTGGGAGGTCAGGCAGTATGGCCCTGAGAGGGCTGTGCATGAAACTGAAAGTGAAGCTGAAAGTGTGGTGGAGACCTCAGAAGCTGCAAATGCTAGAGATGTGGAATCTCTGAGGAAACCCGTAGACAGTGAGTAAAGCCACCCCAAGAGAGATGTAATGAGCGCTTTGATCAGAGGTTGGGCTACCCAGGCTGTTTGAGGCTTACATCTTGCAGCAACTTGCTCCGGCTCCTGTATGTGGAGCTACAAGATTTAATATTTTTCCTGCTGGGGTTTTGTCTTGTTTGAATCATATTCCTTTCTATCTCCTTTTCCATCCATTTAGAAGGGGAATTTTTACACTTTGCCATTGTATGCTGGGCATTTAAATTTCTTTTTTATTTCTATAGAAACTCACAGGTGAACATTTGAAATTTTCAACAAAGCTGGAAATGCTAGGATTTTGCCAGCTTTTATAGGGCTAAATGCATTTTGCATAACGAGATACACCTGAGTCTTTTGGGGACACTAAAGTAGAATGTTATGGTTTGAAACAAAAATGTGGCCCAAAGGCCTAATGTGATTGTAGGTAGCACTTTTGGGGGTGACTTGCTGTTGAGAGGTGGAGTTCATTTAGGGGAATCACTGGAGGTGTGACCTAGAAGGGTGTATCTGCCTTCATCTTTTCTCTCTTTTTTGCTCCCTGTCTTCCTTGACATGAGCAGCTTTCTCCTGCCCAACTTTAGCACTATGCTGTTTCTACCTTAGAACAGGCCAACCATGAATTGTAACTTTCAGAATAATTCTCTCCTTCTTTTATTTGTGGGTGTCCTGCACTGTGTCTTGGCAATAAGGAAAGTGACTAAGACACTTGCTTATAAAATCACCGTGGACCTAAATTCCCTCTCCCACTCACCTACCAACTAGTAATATTTTTTCTACATAAGTGCCGATTTTATCTAACCTTCCATTCCTTTCAAAACCATTAAAACTGTGTCATTCTTATACTTCTTCTAGTGACTTTAGTAAATTATAGTTTTTCAGAAAATTTGTATTTCAGTTGAATTTTTATTTCTATCATAGTAAGATCCTATTTAAAATTTTCTAATGCTATGTTTAAATCTCTAACATATCAGTGACTGCATTTCTTTTTATCATTTCTAGTGGCATGTAGAATGTATTTTTTATGTATGTGCATTTTTGTGTTTATATGTATGTTTGTGCAGGTGCCTTTTTTCAAGAAAATCTCACCAGAATTTTTGTCGGATTTACTACTCTTCAGAAAACATCAAATACTGGGCTTTGGCAGTATGTATTTTTTTCTTTTTCTGTCTAATTTTTACTGCTATCTATGCACTGCTATTATTTTCTTATAAATTTATCAAATGCTTATTTCTTTCTCATTAATATGCCTTCTTTATTTTTCTTTTCAGTATGGCTTCAATTGAATTTCATTCAATTTGATACATTATATTTCAGTGATAGTTAAAGCTATGATAGTTAAATTTTCCTTACCTTTTCTATTTTTTACCATAATTTAAGAAAATAATGGCAAATTATGTAAATAAGAGGCAATTTTATCTATCTTTCCATAATTAATTTCTTCCATATAGTCAGTGTTATTTGTTACTTTTTTGTAATTTTTGAGTCTTTGTTTTAACCACAATGTATGTTTTGAAAAAAATCTAATTTTTTGAAATGAAAATATATTTCCTGTTATAGTGTCTTAAATATCCAAATATATATGAGTTGCAACCTAGCAATTACATTATTAAAATGCTTTCACTCCTTCATTAAAGAAACAGAGTGAATCTTCTGAATCAGTCATTTTTTTCTAAGTATTTAAAATGCAGTAGTGAACAAAGTAAAAATCTCTGTCTCTATGAAGCTTGCATTCTAGTAGGAGAGGAGAAACAATATAGAAGTGAGTAAGTGCACATACATAATAACTCAGGTGGTAACAAAGGATATGAGGAAAAATAAAACTGGAGAAGTGGGGGTTTATTTTTAGGGTTTCTTTACAGGTAGCAGAAAGAACAAGCAAAATCACCTGAGGGAAAGGATTCTTTAGACAGAAAGGAGTAAGCAAAGAATGGGGTTGAAAAACTTGAAATCAGAGTTCATGGGTAGCCAGATCCAATTCTGATGTCAAGTTGACAGAGAACTGCCACCTGAGACTTAAAATGAGTAGGTACTGAGGAAACAAATCTGGACTTCTTGTTCACTACATTGGCGGCAGAGACCATGTCTCAGGATTTTTTTCAAAGCCTTGAAATTTGCCTTTTTGTCTCCTATGTTTGAATTTCACCTTTCCTATTTCTTGTTTGCCACATTTGTTTGGCAGAGCATAATTTTTCCTAAGAAATGATATATGGAAGTTGATCCTTTTGAGATGCACCTTACATGATAGTATAAAATTGCAAAACAAAACTGTCATAATTTTTAATTGAGTTTTTTTTTTTTTGAAACAGGGTCTTGTAATGCAGTTCAGGCTGACCTTGAGCTTATTTTGTAGCCCAGGCTGGTCTCAAACTTGCATCAATCCTACTGCCTCAGCTTCCTGTAATTGACTTCTTAAAAAAAACTGCATAGACTAATAGAAAAATTGAAAAGATGCTTTCTTCCTTATTAACGTCTTGTATTAGAGCGGTCGTTTTTTACAAGTCATGTATAATAATCCATTATTCTTATTTAAATTCCACAGTTTACTCAGATTTCCTTATCTTCTATGTAGTGTTTTTCACTGTTTCAAGAGCCCATGTAAGATTCCTAATTATACTTACTGATCAGGTCTCCATAGACTCTTCTTGCTTGTGGCAATTTTACATATTTGTTTCATATTTAATGTCTGCGATAGCTTTGCATAGTACTGGCCAAGTATTTTGTAAAATGCTGTTATGGTTCAGATTTAAAATGTTCCTCCAAAATCTCATGTGTTTGGAGGGTGTGGGGTCATGGGGTACCTATTCTCATCAGTGAATTCCTTCACTGATAATGATACCAAACAACTTAATAATGCTAATAAACATCTTTGCTACTGTTTTAAGCACTTACTATACTGTAGTTTTTATATCTGCAATAAAGTATACTCTTTATATTTATTAAAAAATTTTACTGTAAAACATTATGGTAGGTTAAATAAGAAAGTCTCATGTATCTCACATTTACCAGCTCCCTAACTGTATCATATTTTGTGCACTTTATTTACTCTTATGTTTCTAAACGTGTACTCTAAGAGGTCTGCTCAATGAGGAAATCCCCTAACCATGAATTTCTCAGGACAGACATATCCTCATTGTTCCATGACATGACTGTATTTTAAAAGTAAATAAATACTTGCTACTCATTGAAAACTAACATAATCTTTTTTTTAGATACCAACAATATGCTAGACCATATACTCAGCACAAGTGAATGGAAAGCAAACTCAACATGCTGTAATTTTCAAATTGTTTACAACCTGGTGGGAAACACAATTCCATGACTGGTCTGAAGCAAATAAATATTAATTGTTTTAATCACAAGGAGCCATGAAACTCATGTTAGGAATGTTTCTAGAGAGGGAATGTGGCTTTTACTTTAGCAACTCCCCATGGAAACCATATGGGAACATGCTGGGCTCAAAATGTCAGAGAAAGGGAAGGAGAACAACCTAGAAATAGAAAGAAATAGGGTAAAGGAAAAAGAAATGGGGAGAAGGAAAGGAAACATAAAGAGAGAAGAGAAAACGCAGGTGATCTGGGCATACAGGGACATTGGTAAATAAGAATGTTTGAGAAAGAACAGAATAATTTTGTATTTTAAACCTTTGCAATATCTTCAACTTAATTTTTTCTGCCGTGTGTGTGTGTGTGTGTAAAAATGGAGCTGGTTATCATTTGCACTATAAAGTTTCTCAAATGCAAATCTTCTTTCCTTTTTTATCCGTACACAAACACAATCCTAGGCCTTGACTTCTCCTTTGCAGACAGTAAACCTCTGGGATACATTGTCCTTCCTCATCATCCTACCTTCAAGGCCCCCTAGATGCATCTGTCTGCTTCCTCCTATGGCCATCACCAATTTTTCCACCTGTATTGTATCCCACTGGTCTCAGCTTGCAGAAATTTGCCAATCCCTAATTTATCCCTGCTATTCATTCAGTCACACGATTGCTTTTGTTTCTTCAAATATTTCATTGTCTTCTTACTGTTTTGTTATTGATAGTAATTAAACAAACATAAACAACAATAAACCATTAATAAATCATGTCATCAATAGTTTACTGATTATTAGATGTTAGATGCCAAGCTTTGGAATAATATTTTTAAATTATATCAAATTTAATTCTTATAATAATTCTTTGTCATGGGTATTTATGTTTTCCCAGTGAATTGAGGAAGAATTAAAGTGATGGTGGAGTTATAACAAGTGATAGAACCAAACTACAGAACTGCAAAAGTATTAAAAGAATAAAGAGATTGTTTTATTGTTTATTATTAACAAATTTAATGGTTTAGTTAATTACTTATAGTTTCAGGACTGATTCCTTTTTTTTTTCTGATAAAGTCATTCTTAAAACTTCTGAAACAAAATTTGTTCCCTGAAAAAAGACTTTTTCTGACCTCCAGCCCCCTCATACACAGTATGTTACACTCTCACATTGAAGTCTCTTCCTCTTTTTCCACTGCAGCTACTAACTTCACTTATTCATACATTAACAAACATTCAGTTCTATTGAGTGTCATTAGCTATTCTTTTCACTATAAAATATAACTCTAAACAAGACAGAAGCATCTCTGCTTTCTTAGAAATTAAGAGGAAAAAGTTAATGTGAGAACAATGTCCAAATAAAATCTATAGATTTTACTATAGATTTTCTTTAGTGTTATCAAGAAAATTAACAAGTAACTACGACAAGTTACCATAGGAGTGACTTTAAGTAGGACAATCCTTTTGTCTAAAGAAGTGACATCTTTGTCAAGGACTAAATTGTGAGGAAAAGCTAAAACTGAAATTTTCTGGGAAAATAATTCACAACTCTTAGGGACAAAGAGAAGAGCCATAGAAGGAATGGTCAAAATGCCAAGAAGTGCGACATGCAATAGAGTATCAAAGGCACTGAGGAAAGATTCAGGGATTTACTGAGCTTGCAACAAGAAGCTACTGGTGAATTTTAAGTAGAGGAGCAATACAATCTGACTAGTGTTTTTAAAAACACACTACAGATGCTGCTAGGCCGAGTGAAATTTTAGGTGCCAAAGAGTGGGTGATTCAACTTCTCCATGGCCCAAATGAGTTTTATTTATATCCCAAAAGAAAATTTTGTATTTCAAAGTCTTTTGTTTTTTGTGAGAAATATGATTTAATATGATAAATATATTTAGTGAACATATTTAAAATAAAACATTTATTAAATTTATAACAAAGGTAGGTAATAATTTTAGAAACGCCCCAACTATTTCTCTCTCCTAAAATCTTTCTCTTGTTTTCTTTTTAGTATTTGTTTCAATAGAAGAAAAGAAATGAGATTTCACATCCTCATGAAAAGAAATTACCGAACATGTTGGTAGATACTTTGATTTCATGGGCTTTTGTATAAGTCACATATTTTCTGCTGTTTGGATCCAGTAGTTTGATTTTGTAAGTTGTTAAAGGCACAACCTATTGTGCACACAATGCAAGGAGAATTCCACTTATCTTTAGCTCTGAGACTTTGATTCACATGGTATTTTGCTGGCTATTAGACTCATCTTGTGAAAAATAAAGGTATTTGTCTGGAACAGAGTTTTTCAAATCAAACACTCCTATGGACTGAATAACTTTTGTTATTTGGAATTGCCCTGTATTTTACTTAAGTTTATCAGCATCCTTGTCTTCTACTTAGGGCGTGCCAATTGTAACTCTCAGATAATCAGGAATGACTTCTTACATTGCAAAATACATTTTTATCCTCATGTAAGGGAGCTCAGCTGCAAAATTAGTGACTTTTGAAAATGGCAGTTCAAGCAGGACTTCTTATTTCTACTTGTACTTAAACTTTAAATGCATCAAGAACCCCAGAAACAGTCAGATACCCTGATGCATCTTTGATATTTTCTGATAAGAAATGCTGTTTTATCCCTTTTTTCTTCATCATCATAATGCCAAATTACTGAATGTTACCACAGAAAGAAGATTGTTAAAACCAAAGTAGATGACTAATATAGTCTCAAAAACCAATGCATATGGAATCAAAAGTTCCTTCCTTTTCGAGTATGTAAATTCCATCTGTATGATTTGTTTGCAAAAGGAAAAATGTTTGTGTATTTGGGTACAAAAAAGTATGAAGCAAATTGAAGTATAAAATCCCTTATATGTCAAACAAATACAATTTCATTTAAATCAGAACTTTCTATTTATTGCTCCCCAAGTGTGGAAAAAATATGTCAGCTGGGGAAATTCAAACTTCAAAATATTGTGTCATACTCAGATCAGATTTCTCCATGTCCTAAGATGCTTCTTCAAAATCCCAGGTGGGCAAATACCAATGAAGTTCTTGAAATCACACCTAGATGCTCTTAACTTCTTGTGTCATGTTACCTGAGTGTCTTTCTTTATACTTTTCCTTTTTGAAGTGTTTCTTATTCATACTCTGCCAGATGAATTTCTTCTGATCCTTCCAAACTCAAATCAGCCATCGAATTCTGGAAAGGCTGACTCCAACTTTTCAACATGGTTTTGATATTGCTGCTTTGTGACTGTGAACACTGTGGTCTACAAAGAAAAACTGAAGATCCCAGTTTGGAGGCTACGAACTTTCAATTAAAAAATAGTAATGAATTGGATTAGAATCATGGCAGAATTTTTGAAAATATATGCATCAATTTAGGACATAACTTACTTGTAAAAACTACTTTACTAACATTTGACTAATACACATAAAAGATGAATTTAAAGGTAAGTATATCTATGAAATTATGATTAAAAACAACCAAAATTTGTGCATAAACTTTCTTATATAGAGCACATTTCTGCCTCAAAACCTTTGTTCCCCTCCCTGGAACACCCTTTCTCCAGACATCCATACAGCTTCCTAGCCATATCTAAATGTCTGATCTAATGTCACTTTCTCAATAAGTTCCAACATGGCCATACATACTACCACCCTTATTCAGTTCCTGTACAACTCTCCCTATGTTATTTTTTCTGTTGCATTTCTCACATTCTAGAATACTGTATTCTTTATTGTATTAGATATATATCTAATTTGCTATCTAATTTACTTCTAATTATGAGAAATTTCTGGTTTTACCCAGTATATATGTTTCATGAGTGTTTGGATCTGCATTTCTTTGCCACTGTTCTACCTTCGACATTTCTTAAGGCAGAAATGTTCAATATCCGCTAAAATAAATTCGAAGAAGTCTCCAGCTGAGTCATTCAGATGGAAACAAAATTACAATATTAAGCAAAAAAACTAGGGTGTTGGTGACATATACTACTGTCAAAGGAGTTTGCTTCCAGTGAAACTCTGCATGAAGAGAAATCTATCTATGCAGCCTCAGGCAGAACTGGACAATCCTTGGCCTCCTCAAAATGCAAAAGCTTTACATGGCTAGAAAGCAAAACTTTCTTTGAACAGGAAGCCAGATATTTGAGAAGAAGAGAATAAAGTAAAATTTATCCAGTTTCTTTTTCTAAATGTACTAATTATATAACTCACCCATTGAGATCAACCAGGGATGTGGCCTTACCACTCTCAGGAGGAAATTAGAAACCTTGGGAAGCCCAGTTTCCACCATCAGAAGGTGGTTTGCCTGGCACCAACTATTCAGCCTTAGCATATCATCTTGGTACTGTAGTGGGCAATTGATAATCTTGCCCTCAGATTACTCTGAAATAGGTAATGAAATGTATGAATTGTTATAAAGACAAGGGTATGCTATAGGCAAAACTTAGAGTTTTTTTTCTATTTTATTATCATCTCAATCATTAGTACATTATATCATTGACCATAGAAATTCTGCAATAAGATTATGATAAAATCAAGTATTATCAAAGAACTAGTCCATAGAGACTCTATAAATGTAAATGTATTTTTTCCTGGGATGAAATTAAAGTTGCAAGAAAGACTATTATGATTAACACTTATTGTTGTTAGTTGAAAGTCCAGTGAAACTGTGGCTCAGAACTAATCTTCAAATGCTCATTCTAGAATATTTAGTAATAGAATATTATTGATTAGGGATAGTTGAGTATTTTTCAGATGCTATAGTCTGAATTGCCTTTCACTAAAATAGGTAAGTTTTTGGGACCTTAGGATTCTAAATCAACCTTCAGAAAAAGTGTATTCATTACAAGTACTGAGTAGGTGCTCACTACTTTTGAACTAAGTGGTTTTTAAAAATTTTTAATGCTTTCATAGAAAAATGAATGCAATTTTCATA
This sequence comes from Dasyprocta punctata, assembly GCA_004363535.1. Taxonomy (NCBI): domain Eukaryota; kingdom Metazoa; phylum Chordata; class Mammalia; order Rodentia; family Dasyproctidae; genus Dasyprocta; species Dasyprocta punctata. The sequence goes on along the minus strand of RJWM01001691.1, from coordinate 5,510 downwards.
TACCTCATGCAAATTTCTTTTACTGTCAACATCTTATATTATGATAGTATACTTATCACAATTTCTGACCTTATTTTAATTATTAATTAAAGTTAAGACTTCACTCAGATTTCCATTAGGCAATGTTTTTTGTTTTTCTTCTAGTATAACATCTAGAAGAGCATATTTTGTTATTATAGCTCCTTGGGTACCTTGAGCTGGAACATTTTCCCTGACTTTCCTTGTTTTTGATAAACTTGACAGTTTAGAGAAGTGCTAACCAGATGTTCTGGGGAATTTTCCTCAATATGAATGTCACTGTTGTTTTTTTCTTAAAGTAATATTGGGATTATGAGGGTTGCGGAGGAGGATGGTGGAGTTAAAGGTCCATATTCATATGAAGGACACTTGAAGTTAATACAACTAATCACTGCTCAATATAAGCATGATCCCCTAGTGCCGGGACTGCTTTTCATATTTCTCTACATATTACCCTTTACTGTACTCTCCTCTTTGGAAAGAAATCACTATGTAGCCCACACTAAAGGATGGGGAGTTACATTGCATATGAGTATGATAGTATTCACATAAATTCTTTGAAATTTTTCTCTGTGAAATATTTGTATAGTCTATATTTATTTGTTAATCTTTTGTTTATATAGTTAAGCATTCATGAATATTTATTTTATATTTGGGATGATAATTCAGTATTATTTTATTCATTTTGGTGGCTCCAATTTTTCATCTTTCACTCTTGTGGGTCCTTTTGGTTGATGCCTGCTTTTCTACATCACATTATTTTATAGTGTATCTGGATATGTGTATGAACTTGTGTGTGTTCAAGCATTTTCTGGCAGTCCTTCCTTCGTAAAGTTTAAAGAATTAAGGTTGTACAATGAACATCCACAACTCTGACCTCTTACTTGTGGCTTGGATATTGAATGTTTCCCAAGTCCATATGTAAGGGCTTATTCCTCGAATATTGGAAGATGATATGGAATTTCAAGCCATGGGACCTCCTGGAAGAGCTTTAGACCATTAGTGGTGTGCCGTTGAAGGGGACTTCTCTCTGCTACTCTTCAGGATGTGATCACCCACTTGTTCTTAAATGAATGGCTGCCATTGCCAACTGCACCATGAGGTGATCAAACCAAAGGGGTGACTTCTGCTGAGCCTGCTCCTCCCACTTGATCTTGGAACCTCCCACACTGTGACTATATAAACCTTTTATCTTTAGAACTGACTTTTCTCAAATATTTTATTTTAATAACACAGAACTAACTAATAGGACCAGACTCCATCTCAGTAAAAATCCCTGTCCTACTGAGAAGTGTGCTGTTGAAAGAAGAGCAAAGGGAAAATTTTTTTCAGCCTGAGAAGGATTCTACTTGTTTCAATATTAGTTCTGCTCCCCTGAACCCCTCTTTGAATGAGATTTGGTTTGGGGTACCTACTTTGGCTTGCATAGTCCAATTATAGCAAAAAATTTAGTTGAATCATTTAAATAATCATCTCCCCTTTTAGGTGTCCGATAAACCTTGATTCATAATCAGTCAAATTTCCCAAGTCTCACCCTTGCTATCCTTAACTAGTTGGGGTCTCAGGTACAACCGCAACAGATGACTCACCTGCCTCTGATCATGGAGTAGGTTCATCATCTCCCATCACATAAAAAGCACTTCAGGATATTTCAATGTGACATATAGGAAGATTTACTAGGCAAAGTAAGAGAAAATAAGAAGCTGACTTTGGCTTGAGAAACTGAAGGGGACACAGATCTAATGAAGAGAATTAGACTGGCTCATGCACAAATAGAAATAATGCCAAGTTTCATGCATTTGCTGAGGTGGGTTACAGGGTAGGTGATTACAGTTTCAGTTCTACTTTTGCAAAACGTTTTCGAGACCTTATTTCTTGACAGGGCAAGTTGGTCTCATCTATGCATCAGAAGGTCTCAGTCTTGTGAAGGCACTGTTAGAATCCAAGATAACTGTAGATTTAGACCAATGACTTGAGACTCTCAGACGTAGTGGATATTTCAGTAAATTTCTTACCTTCGTGTCCTCAAACTTAAAGGAGAATGAGAGAGGTTATGTAAGTTTGGGGCTAATCAACTTAGTTTGCTAATTTTTAGAGAGACTATCCCTAAATAACAAACATATCTGTTTGTAGAGCTGATCAAAGATTTGACTCAAAGTTTTAAGATAAAAAAGGAATATACAAAATGTAGATAAAGTTTTATTCTGCTTTTATTTACTATTGGTCCTTAGTAGACACAGGGGTCATTATTTTCTTTTTAAAAACCTTAAGTCTTTGACCACCTCAAAAAAGTGCATATCATACCCTTGATGAGTAACAGGTTAAGGGCCCAAGAGTCTTCCTACCCTCTGTCTTCTGTTAGTCTCTGACTCTTTCATAATCACCTTGGCCAGGCTTTACAAAGCTAAGTCAGTTTAGCAAGAATTTTCTATCCCTGATGTCTCCTCTTAGTAATTTTCCATCTACTGTTAATCCCATCGTTCTGCTCACTGGCTATCATTCTCCATCCTTGTCATTGCCGTATTGCAAGTTCAGCTTGATCTTTTTCCTCTCTTGCTGTAGTCTTGACACCTGTCACAATGGGTCCTGAGTAAACTCTTCCTTACTGCTTAAACAAATGTCAGAATAAACTTTATTCTGTAAGAAAACTCGTGAGGATTTCAATCAATATTTGTTAGTCACCAATGCAATTACATTCAATTGAAAGAAATCCCCCAGGAAGAGAGAAATTCTGATGTTGTTTATATTCAAGGGAATTCATTTATTTTTGCTGCTTTCTCAGGAAAGAGTGGTTGAAATATTTTTCTGTTCTTGTAACTTTTGAAATGGTTAAAAAAGGACCTCCAGTCATGAGTCCTCCTTTGAAAGGACATTCATACTCTTTAAATTGCTTTTATTTTTATTTGGAAAATAGTTTTATGTATCCATGTTATGCAATGTGATATTTTGATATATGTATATGTTGTGGAATTATTATACCAAACTAACATACCCATACATATTTTTCTTTTTTATTTCAAGAACATTTAAAATATTTCTCCTTAGCAATTTTTGAAACATATGTTTCTGTTAACTAAGATCACTTTATTGTGTAACAAATCTTGAAAACTCTCCTGTCTAATTCAAATACTGTACTTTTTATTCACCTTCTAGTCAGCTCCTCCCTGGTTCCAGCCTCTAATAAAGACCATTATTCTATTTTCTACTTCTTAATTAAGCTATTTTAGATTCCACATGCAAGTGAAATTACATTTGTCTTTCTGTACCTGACTTATTTCACTTATTTTAATATTCTCTGTGGTCATCAATGATGTCATATGGCAAAGTTATTGTTCAAGAAGTTATGAGGTGATGTCTAATTGTGGTTTAAGCTTTAAACTTTCGTAATGATTACTGATGTTGAACACCTTTTTTGGTAAACTTGATGCCATTTGTGAATTGTCTTTTAAGAAATCTCTATTCAAGCCCTTTGCCCATTTTTAAATTGAATTTTTGTTCTGTTGTTATTTTGTTGGTTGAGTTTGTTATATACTTTAGATATCAACCTATTACTAAATGTACTATTTTCAGATAGCTTTCCATACTCTGTAGGTTTTTCTCTTCTTTGTTTTGCTTTCTGTGCAGACAGTTATTAATTTGATCTAATTAAATTTTTCTCTTTTAGTTTCTGTTGCTTATGCACTTGAAGTCATACCCAAAAAATCATTGTCCTGACCAACATGATAAAAGTTTTGATCTGGTTTTCCTCTGTAGGTTTTACAGTTGCAGGCTTTACTCTTGACTTTTCAAATACTCTAAAGTTCATTTTTGTAAGGTGTGAAAAAAATAGTTCTTTTTCATTCTTCTGCCTGTGATTATCCAGTTTTCTCACATCATTTATTGAAGAGATTGTCTTTCCTCCTTGGTGCTCATTAATCTTGTTCATCAACTTGATTGAATTAAGACACTGTTGTAGAGGTGGTTGGGTTATGGGGGTGCTGACCTCTTTGATGCATTAACCCACTGATGTTTGCATAGCTGTCTGGACTATTAGGAGGTGGGACATGGTTGTAGGAAGTAGATCATGACTGCATGAATTTCACAACTATATCTGGCCCTGTCCTCTTATGTTTCTTCATGCCTTTTGCTTCCCAGATACTATGGGTTGAGCATTTGTGCTCTGCTATGCCATTCCACCACTCTATAGCCATCAGACTATACACAGACTGCATGATCCAAAATAAACTTCTGCTTAAGGTTGTGGTGTTAGGTAGATCTTTTTTTTTTAATGGGAAACCTGACAAATATACCCATTATGTTTATAGGCTATAAACTGACCACAAGTGCACCAATTTATTCCTGAGCTGCTTTACCCATTCCATTGGTCTCTGTCTGTTTTTGTTAGTAGTGTGCTGTTTTGGTTATAATAACCTTATAGTATATTTTGAAATGAGGTAATATGATACCTTCTGCTTTGTTGCTTTGACGCAAAATTTCTTGGACAATTCAATCTTTTGTGGTTCCACTTAATTTTTTTTTATTTTATGGAAAAAGGTAAAATAAGATTTCATAACAAAATAATAGAAGAATAACAATAGTTAATACATTATACATTGTCCACTCAATTTTTATATTTTTTTCTACTTCTTTGAAAAAGCACACGATACTTTTTGTAATGACCACTCAGTTTTTGGGTAGAGTGCCATTGCCTAGTATCTCTGATAAATCACTGTAACTGGTAGGAAAATAGGACCTTATGTAGCTAGTTCTGGCCTGCTCCCCTTTATAAGCAGCTCCAGGCTGATTAACCTAGCTATTAGTAATCCATGTTTTCTCTGAAGCAAGACAAGAGAGGGTCTCTTGTATAGCACCCCAAAATGTTGAGATGTCTGTTTTGGTCTCTTTTCCTACCATAGAAACCATGAACCCAGGGTAATTTTCTCTGTGTGATGCTGTGTTAACATGAAAGAGATGCAAAGCAAGCAAGTTGGACCATTCTTTTTACCTTTTTGTGTTTTATTTAGGTTTAATTTCACATGGTCCACAGAAGTGTCTTAGGATTATTAGTAGGTTTCAAGACCTTCACAAAACTTTTCTTCTCTGTGGATACTTGCACACTTAAGTAAGGGAGGCACTAAAATCTGCAGCATATTACACTCACACCTAAGGTACCATTCTTTTTAATGTATATACTGGAGTCTCTTAGTTTTCTTTTTCTCTTCTTTATTTTTATTTTATTAGCGTGTGTTTACAGCACATAAAGTTTAGAGGGTAGGTGCATGTCCTTACCATATCCTGATTCCTCTTTTCCCCTTTCCCTTCTTACCTCCCTCCATCTCTAGAACCCCTTTCCCCATTTTAATAATTATTGCTGTTATTATTATTATTATTATTATTTTATGTAAAGTCTGTAATGTATAATGTTTACATTCATTGTGAGTGTTTGGTACATGTAAAAGAAACATTTTAAATCATTAATTCACTGAACTTTATGTTTCTTTTTTTTTTTTTTT